>SJYA01000700.1:437962-484197 GCA_006410615.1 Neotragus moschatus
GACTGTGAAGAAGGCTGAGTGCCAAAGAATTGATGCTTTTGAACTGTGGTGTTGGAGAAGACTCTTGAGAGTCCCTTGGACTGCAAGGACATCCAACTAGTCCATTCTGAAGGAGATCAGTCCTGGGATTTCTTTGGAAGGAATGATGCTAAAGCTGAAGGTCCGGTACTTTGGCCACCTCATGTGAAGAGCTGACTCATTGGAAAAGACTCTGATGCTGGGAGGGATTGGGGACAGGAGGAGAAGGGGACGACAGAGGATGAGATGGCTGGATGACATCACTGACTCAATGGACATGAGTCTGAGTGAACTCCAGGAGTTGGTGATGGACAGGGAGGCCTGGTGTGCTGTGACTCATGGAGTCGCAAAGAGTCAGACACGACTGAGTGACTGAACTGAACTGAGCTGAAAACTCTTTATGGCATTATTTGTACATGGCACATAATGTTTGATTATGAAAACTGCTAAGAAACTTTGTCAAAATCAGACAGACTTTATCTTCTCTCATGTATTTCTTAACCCTGTTCAAAGTTAATTTCTTGCAATTAAAATTCTGTTGAATTTAAAACTTAAAGGAAAAAATTTAAATAATTTATATTATAACATATTAATATTTTATAGGATTTCATGAAAAATAGTAAATTTTCCATAAATATGAATGACAATGTATGTCTTTTTCATTGATGAGAATACTTTTTAACCATTACTAGAGACCTTTAACTCCAACATAGTTAAGGATTGTTTTTCCAAATCTTACTGAGAACTACAAATCTTTTTCTAAACAAATCTAACTAAAAATAATTCACTGTTAACTTCAAAAACTGCGTATGTTTATAAGAAGGTATTACTGGCACTTAGAAGGAAGCTGGTCTTCCAATTCTCTGGGAGAAATTAGGAAATTAACTTTCTTCAGAAATTAACATAATTTTATTTTTTAATCAAAGAATCTCTTACATATAAAACATGTTAGTGACTTTGCTCCTGTTACCCAGAGTTCTTATTCCTCTTTCATGTTGCTTCTTCACAGCTCCTGTGTAAGCACACACTTTGCCTATACACACTTACTCTGTGCACAAACTCACCCATGTCAGCAGTTTCCACCATCAGCTGAATACTGATGACCCTATAATCAACTCCTGTNACATATAAAACATGTTAGTGACTTTGCTCCTGTTACCCAGAGTTCTTATTCCTCTTTCATGTTGCTTCTTCACAGCTCCTGTGTAAGCACACACTTTGCCTATACACACTTACTCTGTGCACAAACTCACCCATGTCAGCAGTTTCCACCATCAGCTGAATACTGATGACCCTATAATCAACTCCTGTAGAGTACCCCCTCTCCCACACTTGTCTGCCTACTGATAACGGTGCCCCTGTGTCTAGTTCCCATTCCAGGTCACCACCCATGCAATCCCTCAAAACCACACATCCATCCAGTTCACTTGCCTTCTTTAAACCCTTTAATGATGTTGGTCCTGGAAGAACAACAGTAATACTGAAAAAGCCTGCTGGCTACCACACATCAAATTTTAAACAAGACAGATGTTCACATGTAGGCAGGACCTTGCAAATGAGGGCAAATGTGATTTGATTTCTTTGCCCAGCTTCTACTCCATATCCAGTGAAAGGTCATAATCTTCTGTCTGAGGGTTTTATCCATAAATGCTTTCTTTGATTCACCCTCTATCTACTCCAATAAAAATTCAATCCCTTCAGTGTTTTATACAGCCACACATTAATACACACACGTGCATACACACACATGCAAGAGGCACTTGCCATGTGACTGGCTTTCTCCCATCCGTCTTCTTTCTCCTTCCCCAGCTACACCTCTTCAGAACAAATCCCACTCCTCCTCTCTCTGGGATTATTGTACAGTGCATTTTCACTCTTGAGTATGATTGTTCACCCTTATTCCCCATTTCAAGCACATTTAACAGCATATTTTCTAAACAAAGAATAATTCTAGTGAATAATATTTTTAACTTTATTACCTTTTTCTAAATGTTGAGGAAGAATGTAAGAAGCAGAAAATAATACAATATAAAGAAGAGAAAATAAGAGGACAGTTTCAATTAAGGAGGGAAAAAAAGGCCTGAAAATTATAAGAGAATAATAATATATTTCCACAAAGATTTTCCATACTGCTGCTGCGGCTGCTGCTGCTAAGTCGCTTCAGTCATGCCCGACAGTGTGACTCCATAGATAGCAGCCTTTTTCCACACTAGATAGATAACCTTAAATTGTGGTCCTTTACTGGAAATAAACATTTCTAAATTATCTACCCTGATCTAAGGTTAAGTCATCCCACCTTCAAGAAGAATATTGAAAAATCATTGCATTAACAAATAGCCAGTGAGAGTTTCATGAATACTTATTGCAGTACACTGAATCAAGGCTATATAGAAGCTTCTGGCTTCAACTTACTTACTCTTGGAAGTAGTTTTGCCTTAAATCACAATACATCCTCCTTTGCTCTGTGTGAGTGTAAGGAGGGGTAGTGTTAATGGCTACCTTGGAACCCTCCAACTCATCCTTCTCTTCTGCTGCTCACAAGAGAAAAAGCCCTAAGTAGCCTGTACATTATTTTCTTCTCCCATAAGCCCCACCCCAGCCCTGACCAAGGTGTAATAGTGAATGTTGTTTAGTCACTAAGTCATGTCCAGCTCTTCTGAGACCCCATGAATACAGCCAACCAGGCTCCTCTAACCTTGGGACTTCCCAGCCAAGAATGGGTGGCCATTTCCTTCCTTCCTTGATCTCTGGTCGGGACCTTCCTGACCCAGGGATCAAACCCACATCTTCTGCATTGCCAGGGGAGTTCTTTACCACTGAGCTGTCAAGGAAGCCTGTAATAGTGAACAGACCATTCCAAAGAGAAAAACCCTTAAGTCTCACCCTTCAGGGCTTCCCTGGTGGCTCAGCTGGTAAAGAATCTGACTCCAATGCCGGAGACCTGGGTTCGATCCCTGGGTTGGGAAGACTCCCTGGAGAAGAGAAAGGCTACCCACTCCAGTATTCTGGCCTGGAGAATTCTATGGACTATACAGTCCATGGGGTCTCAAAGAGTTGGACACAACTGACCAAGTTTGACTTTACTTAGGTCTCAAGGGACCTGAGAGAAAAACAGAAAGAGAAACGGCAATGTGGTTTTCTGTCCACCCCCAAAGTTTCACTGTCGACACAATTCTAGGGGCTTGTCACAGTCCGTAAGGTCAGAAAAAAAAAAGGATAGCCATAAAATTATTTATTTTCATTTATAGTTCGTCAAGAAAAGGGGGAAAAAAAAACTATAAAACGTCGAGAAATTTCTCTATTTCACATTTTCAACTTAAAAAAAATATTTAGGTAAATAGCTTGCTTTCAGTAAAATATAGTTATTCTAACTAGCTGTAAATTAACGATTTTTTACACGGGAGACTCTTGAGAATCACAAAGAACCCCCTCCCCCTCAGATGTGAGTATTTCACAAGCACCCGATAGTTCACTGACCTCTAATAAATAACATGCGACTTGGCTGAGGCGTTAATCAGATTCACGAGGAGAAGCACTCCTTCAGTGAGTGGCTGACAGCATAGTATCCCTAATACAATAGGGCTTTGTACAAGACTTTGCATATCAACAGGCAGTGGGAGCCCATGTGTGACAATAGCTTGTAAAAGACTTTCACAATGTTTGCATCACAGGGAGAACATTCTGGTGAGCACCTTGGTGCACTCTGAAACTCAGCTGCCTGGGTGAACATCTTACTACCACCACCACTAAGTAACCATCTAGGGTGAGTTCCTCAGCCTCTCTGTACTTCAGTTTTCTCATCTTCAGAATAAGAACAATAATATCATCCACTTCACTGGGTAGCTGTGAGGATTTAGAAAGGCTTGACATGGGGCATGGTGTGCTATAGTGATCGATACACTATACATATATATAGCATATAGACTATACACATATGATCTATACACTATACATATATATAATCTATGGTGTATATAGGATATATAGCATATATGTATAGATCTATATACATACATCATATGTAATGTCATTTTATAAGTGAAAATAATGATGAGCCCTCAGAGGTTATATATAGACTATTATTTTCTGCTGTATTTTATTGGGAACATATGTATCATTCTATTTAAATATTGGACTCCAGAAGTTCTTGGGAACAGTGGGTCCCAAGTGTCCACTCTATTGTTCCATATTGCCTGTGGTTGCTGGGATTCTAGGAAGAGACTAATTCCTGTTGTTTTGGTGTATAGACTATATATTAATATAGTAATAAAATAATTATATTTTTATGTTTCAGATATAAGGAAAATGGAAATCTAAGAGTCAGGAAGAGGGCAATCATTGGTAGTATGACTTCATTTGTTACTTTTCACTTTTTAGGCATTAATTTTTTTCCTTTGTTCATACAATTGATAATTTGAAAGAACAATATTGAGTACAGATATATATTAGGATTTTTTTTTTCCACTGAAAGAATTTTTTCAAGGTAATACTGAGGACCTAAAAGCTGACTACTGTGTAAAAATTGGTAATAAATTCTCATTGTGAGAATCTAATGTCAAATCCCTTTAGGATCATCACAACTTTTCATATTTACTCGAGATTTCACATGGGATTCAAATACGAATGAATTTTTAATACCCTAGTTTCAAACGGGCCATCTCCATTGATAGTGCATACTCTAATACCTTCTAGAATGATCAGCTTTGTGGATGCTAATGTAGTATTTATGATGATAACTAATAATGAATGAGAGGCTTCCCCTGTGGCTCAGTGGTAAAGAATCTGCCTGCAATGCAGGAGACACAGGAGATGCAGGTTCAGTTCCTGGGTTGAGAAGATCCCCTGGAGGAGGAAATGGCGACCAACTCCAGTATTCTTGCTTGGAAAACTCCATGTACAGAGGAGCCTGTAGGGCTATGGTCCATGGGGTCACAAGGAGTTGGACAACTGAAGCAACTGAGCACTCAGCAAACCAACACCAGGGCTTCCCTGGTGGCTCAATGGCAAAGAATCTGCCTGCCAGTGCAGGAGATGTGGGTCTGATCCCTGAGTCAAGAAGATCCCCTGGAGCAGGAAATGGTAACCCACTCCAGTACTTTTGCCTGGGAAATCCCATAGACAGAGGAACCTGGTGGGCAACAGCCCATAGGGTCACGGAGAGTCAGACACAACTTAGCAAATAAATAACACCAATAAACGGAAACCAACAGAGGATGAGAGCAAATGGCCACATGACACATGACAGAGTTGAGCTTTGACCTCCACGTGTAATTCTCTCAATAGAGTCAAGCCTAACACCACTATGTTTAAATGCCTTCAAGGATTGTACAGTAATTTATAGTTTTGAGAAATGCTTTCCTTCAATTAATTTATTCCTTCTTCTCATAAAGTGCCTGAGAAGGAATTAAGATGCTGGATTTCAGAGATGTTGAGAGTTTGTCCAAGATCATAGGGATTTTAACGTAGAAATATTAACACTTGCAGCCAGATTTTTTCTCACTATCTCCCAGCTTTCTAGTATGCATGCCTTCTCCTCAGATAACAATAATCAAATGCTCATGTTTTATGACTAGTCTTAGCATTTTTCTTTGATTTAGCTGTTGAAATCTGAGCACACAAAGTACAGCTGCTGCTTCCTAGAGACCTGAGCCACTTTTTGACCTTGGCAATGTTATTCAAGCAGAGGGAAATTCAACCATGAATGTTTATCCATCTGCCCAATTCCTTATTCATTTCCCCTGGGCTCTGATTCCCTGGACACCCACAGTTTCCCTATGGGCCTCACATGCAAATTTCCAGTACAAGCTGAATATTTAGAATTTAAATCAGAATCTGATCTTTTCTGTGTATCCATTACATCATAAAAATCAAACAAGTTCTTGTCATTAAACATAATGTTATGTGTTGTCTCCCTCTATTTTGTTTACCATTTATCTTCATTTGTAAACTTTCATATTCTTCTCAATTTTCTCCATGCTATTAGCACTTTGAGGTTATTTATAGGATATGTTTTTACCCTAAAATCACTTAACAAAACCATTCTGAAAAAAAGTGCTAGTCACAGTAGCAAGGACATGGAAGCAACTTAAATTTCCATCAACAAAGTGATGGACAAAGAAGATGAGGTACATATACACAAAGGAATATTAGGCATTAAAAAGAATGAAACAGTGCCATTTGCAGCATGAGATCACAAAGAGTCAGACACAGCTGAAGTGACTTAGCATGCACACATGCACAAATGAACCAAGAGGTTGTCATCCTTAGGGAAGTAAGCCAGACACAGAAAGGGAAATTTTGCATGACATCCCTTATATGTGGAATTGAAAAAGAAATGATACAAATGACTTATTTATGAAACAGAAACAGACTTGCAGACTTGGAGAATGAACCTATGGTTGCAAGTGAGGAGGAATGAGGAGAAGACATAGTTAGGGAGTTTGAGATCAACATGCAACTGTGCTATGCTTAAAATGGATAAGCAAGAAGGACCTACTGTATAGCACAAGCTGCTCAAAGTTATGTGCCAACCTGGATGGGAGGGGCGACTGGGGAGAATGGAAACATGTTTATGTACAGCTGAGCTCCTTTGCTGTTCACCTGAAACTATCACAGCATTGCTAATTGGCTATACTATAATATAATGTATAATATAAAATTTGAAGTTTCATAAGAATTTTCCCCATTATTAATTATGACTGACATGGTCCTCAACTACTTTAAAATCCCTCCAAATTAACTTAAACTCAGCTTTCCCATTCCTAGTCATATTCATTCTAATACAGTGAATGTCACAGCAAAGTATTCAGCTTCTTGAAAAAGATCAAGCATAAACAAGTGGAAACACACTTTCAGTATCAGGTTTATATTCAGCAACTGATGATGTCACAACATTCTAATTTTTCAACAATGTGAACGTGTGCAAGCATCTAACATATTTTAAAAATATTTTATATCTCTATTTATCAAGATTCTGTGTGTATAGAAGTCTCAGGACCATGAGCATTGCCCTGTATATTCCATACTACTTTCTGTTCAATATAGCCAACTAAGTGCTTCTGAAACAATAGATGATACTACTTTTCATATTTTTGTAATGAACTCTCAGGCTAACAGAGTAGTCAGACAGTAAAAGTGCCAAACAAAGCACTGCATCTGTAGTGACTGAATTATACATTGTTGTTGTTCAGACACTAAGTTGTGTACAGCTATCTGTGACCCCATGGACTGCAGCATGGCAAGCTCCTCTATCCTTCACTATCTCCCAGAGTTTGCTCAAATTCATGTCCACTGGGTCAGTGGTACTAAGTAACCATCCTATCCTCTCATCCCCTTCTCCTGCTGCCTTCAAGCTTTCCCAGCACCAGGGTGTTTTTCAGTGAGTCGGCTCTTTATCAGGTGATCAACATATTGGAGCTTCAGCTTCAGCAAAAGCCCTTCCAGTGAATATTCAGGGTTGATCTCCTTTAGGATTGACTGGTTTATTCTGCATACAGTCCAGGGATTCTAAAGAATCTCTTTTCCAGCACCATAATTCGAAAGCATCAATTCTTCAGTGTTCAGCCTTCTTTATTATATGTAGATTCTGATAAATGATCATTTATAAATATTTAGGGATCAAGGAGAGGGTCTCTTAAGATTCCTTTTTACAGCACTGCCCAAATACTTAAAAGGATGATAACCATGAGAATGGATGGGGTTATCTGCCTTCTAAATCTAAATCTGAAAGGGAGCTATGCATTGTTATTGTTAACTACAGAGCCAAACTGAAAGGGTTGGTATCTACATCTGTGACTAAAGAGCTGCACAGGTGTGGTTAGGACCTGATCACACTCCACACACAGGGCATATTCTGTCTATACCCAGTCTGCCTAAGGATTCCAGAACCACAGAAACTCCTCTACCTCCCAAGCCCTTGGCAAAATAGATTTACAGTACAGAAAGAATAAAAAAAGAAAATTGAAATTATCTCTAATATACTCGTAGATGACTCCAGGATCAATACTGTATATTTTTTAAAATTTTGTCTATCAACTGATGTGTCAAATGACAAATTTTTCTACAGGATAATTTTCCAGTAAATACCAATATGCTTTAAAATTTACATATGATATGATGCAAAAACTGTAACTCTACAATTTTATTTTTAGGCAATAATTAGAAATATAGAGAAAGTGTGTATGTAGTGAAGCATATATATATATATATGTATATATATACATATATATATATATATATATAATTTGTGAGTATTTGCATATTTTTGCGGGACTCTTGAGAGTCCCTTGGACTGCAAGGAGATCCAGCCAGCCCATCCTAAAGGAGATCAGTCCTGGGTGTTCAGTGGAAGGACTGATGTTGAAGCTGAAACTCCAATACTTTGGCCACCTGATGTGAAAAGCTGACTCATTTGAAAAGGCCCTGATGCTGGGAAAGATTGAGGGCAGGAGGAGAAGGGGCTGACAGAGGATGAGGTGGCTGGATGGCATCACTGACTCAATGGACATGAGTTTGGGTAAACTCCAGGAGTTGGTGATGGAGAAGGAGGCCTGGCATGCTGCAGTTCATGGGGTTGCAAACAGTCAGACATGACCGAGTGACTAAGCTGAACTGGACTGAACTGAGGGCAAAAGGCTGAACAGACATTTCATGAAAGATAATACCCAAATCGACAGTAAACTAAGAAAAAATGACTAACTTCATTATAAAATGCAGACTAAAACCACAATAAGATACTATTATACACTCACCAGAATTGTTAAAGTGAAAGATTAATTAACATGAAATATTAACAAGGATATGGAAAACCCACGGCTCATCTAATTTTTATGTAAATGTAAAACAATACAGCCACTTTGGAAATGCTTTTGAAACATTTATGTAGGTTTAATACACGCAAATGGAGAAAGAAATGGCAACCCACTCCAGTATTCTTGCCTGGAGAATTCCATGGACAGAGGAGTGGGACAAAACTGAACAACTTTCACTTCACTAATACATGTAAGAAGAGATAAGAAAGCCTTCTTAAGTAAACAAAGGAAAGAGAGGAAAACAACAGAATGGGAAAGAGATCTCTTCAAGAAAAATGGAGATAACAAGGGAATATTTCATGCAAGGATGGGCACAGTAAAGGACTGAAATGATAAGGACCTAATAGAAGCAGAAACAATTAAGAAAAACTGGTAAGGATGCACAGAACTATACAAAAGGTCTTAATGACCTCGATAACCAAGATGATGTAGTCACTCACCTAGAGCCAGACGTCCTAGAGGGTGAAATCAAATGAGCCTTAGGAGGCATTACTACAAACAAAGCTAGTGGAGGTGATGGAATTCCAAGTGAGCTATTTAAAATCATAAAATATAATGCTGTCAAAGTTCTGCACTCAATATGTCAGCAAATTTGGAAAATTCAGCAGTGGCTACAAGACTGGAAAGGGTCAGTCTTCATTCCAATCTCAAAGGGCAATGCCAAAGAATATGCAAACTACCATAAAATTGCACTCATCTCATGTGCTAGCAAGGTAAGGTTCAAAAATCCTTCACTAGGCTTCAGCAGTATATTAACCAAGAACTTTTAGTTGTACAAGCTGGGTTTAGGAAAGGCAGAAGAATTAGAGATCAAATTGCCAACATTCACTGGATCTTGATGAAAGCAGGGAATTCCAGAAAAAAAAAAAATCTACTTCTGCTTCATTGAGTACAGGAAAGCCTTTGACTGAATGGATCACAACAAATAGTGGAAAATTCTTAGAGAGATGGTGATACCAGATCACTTTATCTGTCTCCTGAAAAACCTGTATGCAGGTCCAGAAGCAACAGTTAGAACCAGATGTGGAACAACTGACTGGTTCCAAATTGGAAAAGAAGTATGTTGAAGCTGTATATTGTCACCCAGCAAATTTAATTTATATGCAGAATACATCATGTGAAGTGCCAGGCTGGATGAAGCACAAGTTGGAATCAAGATAGCCAGAAGTATCAATAACCACAGATAGGCAGATGATACCACTCTAAAGGCAGAAAGTAGAGTAACTAAAGACCCTCTTCATGAAAGTAAAAGAGGAGAGTGAAAAACCTGGTTTAAAATTCAACATTCAAAAAAGTAAGATCATGGCATCCACTCCCATCATTTCATGGCAAATAGAAGGGGAAAAAGTGGAAAAGCAACAGATTTTATTTTCTTGGGTTCCAAAATCACACAGACAGTGACTGCAGCCATGAAATTAAAAGATGCTTACTCCTTGGAAGGAAAGTTATGACAAACCTAGAGAGTGTATTAAAAAGCAGAGACCTCACTTTGCCAACAAAGATCTATATAGTCAAAGTCTATGTTTTTTTCCAGTAGTCATATACAGACATGTGTATTAGACCACAAAGAAAGCTGAGCACAAAATAATCGATGCTTTCAAACTTGCTGGAGAAGACTCTTGAGACTCCCTTGGACTGCAAGGAGATCGGACCAGTTAATCCTAAAGAAAATAAACCCTGAATATTCATTGGAAGGACTGATGCTACAGCTTCAAAACTGGATCACTTGATGCGAAGAGCCAATTCATTGGATAAGACCCTGATGCTGGGAAAGATAGAAGGCAGGAGGAGAAGGGGACAACAGAGGATGAGATGGTTGAATGGCATCATCACTTAATGGACATGAGTTTGAGCAAGTTCTGGGAGATGATGAAGGACAGAGAAGCCTGGAGTGCTATAGTCCATGGGGTGGCAAAGAGTCAGACATGACTGAGTGACTGAACAACAACAATATAGATCAATACATTTCACAATACATGCTATGATCCAGCAGTTCATTCTTAGGTATACTTCTCACTGCTATATATCTATGTATGATCACCAAAACATTAAAAACAACTGCTAGAAAGTTTGCAGCAGTATTGCTGCTGTTGTTCAGTCACTAAGTTATCCCTGACACTTTGTAGCAGTATGCTTAATAATAAACTTCAGAAACTAGCCAAAATACTCATTAGGATGGTAAATTTTTTTGATGTTTAGTTACTCATTTGTGTCTCTTTGTGACCCCATGGACCCCATGAAGTAATGGGACTGGATGCTAGTTTTTTGACTGTTAACTTTTAAGCCAGCTTTTTCACTCCTGTTTCACTTTCAAGAGGCTCTTTAGTTCTTCACTTTCTGCCATAAAGGGGGTATCATCTGCATATCTGAGGTTATTGGTATTTCTCCCAGCAATCTGGATTCCAGCTTGTGCTTCTTCCAGCCCGGTGTTTCACATGATGTACTCTGCATAAGTTAAATAAGCAGGATGAAAATATACAGCCTTGACATACTCCATTATCAATTTGGAACCAGTCTGTTGTTCCATGTTCAGTTCTAACCGTTGCTTCTTGACCTGCCTACAGGTTTCTCAGAAGGCAGGTAAGGTGGTCTGGTATTATCATCTTTTTAAGAATTCTCCACAGTTTTTTTGTGATCCACACAGTCAAAGGCTTTAGCATAGTTCTAAAATAGAAGTAGATGTTTTTCTGGAATTCTCTTGATTTTTCTATGTTCCAACAGATGTTGGCAATTTGATCTCTGTTTTTTCTGCCTTTTCTAAACCCAGCTTGTATATCTGGAAATTCTCAGTTTACGTACTGCTGAAGCCCAGCTTGAAGGATTTTTGAGCATTACTTTGCTAGCATGTGAAATTAACACAATTGTGTGGTAGTTTGAACATTCTTTGGCATCGCCCTTCTTTGGGACTGGGATGAAAACTGAACTTTTTCCAGTCCTGTAGCCACTACTGAGTTTTCCAAGTTTGCTGACATATTGAATCAGCACTTTAATAGCATTATCTTTTAGGATTTGAAATAGCTCAGCTGGAATTCTATCACCTCCACTAGCTTTGTTCCTGGTAACACAAGAGACGACTCTACAATTGGACACCACCAGATGGTCAATACTGAAATCAGATTGATTATATTCTTTGCAGCCAAAGATGGAGAAGTTCTATACAGTCAGCAAAAACAAGACAGGGAGCTGACTGTGGCTCAAATCATAAATTTCTTACTGCAAAATTCAGACTTAAATTGAAGAAAGTAGGGAAAACCACTAGGCCATTCTGGTATGACCTAAATCAAATTCCTTATGATTATACAGTGGAAGTGACAGATTCAAAGGATTAGATCTGATAGAGTGACTGAAGTCATATGGCAGAGGTTTACATTTTACAGGAGGCATAACCAAAACCATCCTCAAGAAAATAAAATTCGACAAGGCAAAATGGTTGTCTGAGGAAGCCTTACAAATAGCTGATAAAAGAAGAGACGCGAAAGGCAAAAAAGAAAAAGAAAGATTTAATCATCTAAGTGCAGATTTCCAAAGAATAGTAAGGAGAGATAAGAAAGCCTTCTTAAGTAGACGCGAAAGGCAAAAAAGAAAAAGAAAGATTTAATCATCTAAGTGCAGATTTCCAAAGAATAGTAAGGAGAGATAAGAAAGCCTTCTTAAGTAAACAATGCAAAGAAAGAGAGGGAAACAATAGAATGGGAAAGACTAGAGATCTCATCAAGAAAATCAGAGATACTCAGGGAATATTTCATGCAAACATGGGCACACAAAGGACAGAAACGGAATGGACCTAAGAAGCCGAAGAGATTAAGAAGAGGTGGCAAGAATGCACAGAAGAACAGCACTAAAAAAAGGTCTTAATGACCGAAATAACCACGATAGTGTGATAGAGCCAGACATCCTGGAGTGTGAAGTCAAGTGGGCCTTAGGAAGCTTCACTAGGATGAGAACAGGTCAATGAATTGTGATATACCCATGCAGCGGCAGGCTAAAACAGTGAGCACACAGGAAATACTTGTAGTGAATACTTTACAACAACAGGAAGGACTTGTAGTGAATATCATAACCATAATGTTGAAGTGAAAGAAATGAGACACACAGAAGTTTGGTACTCTGTGTGTGTGGGAAACAGGTCTTGGTAGACCTAGGTTGCTCAAACTCCATACATTCATGCCTGACCCTTGGCTAGCTCCTTGGAAAATAAGTTCTGAGCTCTTGAAATGTTCTGTCTGATAAGAACACTTTCTACTTCTTCTAGACGTGAAGAACAGAAATTAATTTGAACGTCTCAATACCTTAATTAAGAGGCTTGAAATAAAGACGCTTGTGTGAGTGCCACTGAAGACAGGTTCCTCATCTTTCCAAAAGAAAGAAGCCATATCAATACAGACACAGTGTGAGGAGTTTTCAATTTCTAAAGCATCAAAACAACTGTGTATGAATTAAAGAGTGTTTTGAAAAGTAAAATTAAATTAGTAATTCCCCACACACTAGAAATTTAGGAAGATGGAAATAAAAGTCCATAAATGACATTTTCTGGACGTCCAGGGCTAATATCCCTCAAACTAGAGCTCAAGGGAAAGAAAACTGCTTCTTGTCATTTCCAGAACTGTTTTTGTTGGAGGAATTATTTTGAACAAATCTGAGGCACTTATTCAAATGCTATTATTTTTGATCCAGGTCACAGCACGCTGATGCTTTCCCATGCTGTGAGTTGAGTGCTTTCTGATGGGTTCAGCTCTTTAGAAATGAACAAGCCTACAGATTATCCTTCAGCTATTGAAAAGTCGTTCACTTTCAAAAAAAGATTCTTTTTTTCATAAAGAAAAATATACAGGAAATATTATTTTAAAAATGAAAGCATATACTCTGGCATTCTATCTTTAATCTCTTAATAGTTTCACAATGTACTAAAGATTTAAAATCACTTAAGACATGTAAGGAGTTACTTGTTTTCATAAGAAGATGATTATTCAACTTTGATATTGAATACAAAACAATGCTGAACACTGATTTTGCCGTATGGAATGGATTCTATAAAATGTAAATGTTTTAGCACTAAATCAAGGCAGAAAATGTTTACTGTGATCTTTATTTTATTTAAGCTCCAAGTTCACTATTGATAAGTAGCCTGTGGTGTCCACTTTCGTCTTGATCTTTATGGTAAAACTAAAATAAGCATGTATGTACATAAATACATTCACACACAGACACCGAGTCTAGGCTCATTTTAGGATTTAAGAACACAATAACTTATAATTTAGACATTTGCATTTGAACATTCATGGTCTTTTCCAACAGTTTCACCCTTCTAATACTATAGGTGAGATTTGAGAGACTAGCACTGAAACATGTATACCACCATATGGAAATAGGTGGCCAGTGCAAGTTCCATGCATGAAGCAGGGCACCCAAACCAGTGCTCTGGGAAAACTCAGAGGGGTATGGTGGGGAGGGAGATGGGACGGGTGTTCAGAAAGGGGGGACACCTGTATATCTGTGGCCAATTCATGTTGATAGGGCAAAAATTGTCACAAATTGTCAAGTAATTGGTTGGTTTTAGTCGCTAAGTCATGTCTGACTCTTGCAACCCCATGGACTATAGCCCGTCAGGCTCCTCTGTTCATGGGATTCTCCAGGCAAGAATACTGGAACGGGGTGCCATTTTCTTCTCCATGGGGATCTTCCCGACCTAGGAATCAAACCCAGGTCTCCTGAATTGCAAGCAGATGATTTACAGACTGAGCTATGAGGGAAGGCCAATTATCCTCCAATGAAAATAAATATATAAGTAAAAAAAAAAAAAAAAGAAAGTCAGACACTTGTATTAAGTAACTTCTCAAAATTACAGTTTCATTGGCAGGCCCCTAGTTCAGGACTTCTCCATTATACCACACCCTTTTTCCTCATTCTCAAAAGTAAGTGGTCTTTGTAAATTGAGGAATATGACATATAAAGTAAAGGAGAATAAGGTAATTTCTAAAAAGGACAGTACATACCTAGGAAGGTTTCATTTTGATTATTAAGATTCTGATTATTAGTTCCCTGACGAGGGATTGAACCTGGGCCATGGCAGTGAAGGAGCTAAGTCCTAACCACTGGACTCCCAGGAAACTCCCAAGTGAATACGTAATTGTTTTTAAATCAAGGAACTGGGTGTCCCAATATCTCAGCAATTTGAATATATATTCTCTAGCACCAAATGTGATGTTTTAATGCTACTTTGAATTAGAACATATGTTTTATTATTCTCAGCAAAGATTATAATACTTTTCAGAGATGTTCATGTAAGTCTCTAATAGCAAAATATATTCTAGACAAATTCATGAAACTGATGTATAGTTAACAATTTTGGGTGTTGTGTTTTGGAACAAGATGGAAATTAGAATAGTTATTTCAGCATTTTTCTCATAAATTATTCAAATTATCCATAAAAAAAAGAAATCAGAGAATTTTCCTAATGTGCTTTTTCATTTGGTAATTTGTATTAGCTCTATAAAGGTATGCTGCTGCTACTGCAGCGAAGTCACTTCAGTCGTGTCCGACTCTGTGCAACCCATAGACGGCAGCCCACCAGGCTCTCCCATCCCTGGGATTCTCCAGGCAAGAACACTGGGGTGGGATGCCATTTCCTTCTCCAGTGCATGAAAGTGAAAAGTCAAAGTGAAGTCGCTCAGTTGTGTCCAACTCTTAGCGACCCCGTGGACTGTAGCCTACCAGGCTCCTCCGTCCATGGGATTTTCCAGGCAAGAGTACTATAAAGGTATAATTGACAATAAAATTAACTATACCACTTGATACATTAAAACTATACAACTGCTAATTTTTAACATGTTGTAGTATAAGCCCTTACAGTTGACGTTTTTCATGTGTTAGTTTTCCAGTTCATTCCATCTACCATACTTCTCAATTTCTCTTTTGCTTTTCTCTTTGATTCATGAGTTATTTAGAAGTGTGTTATTAGCTTATAGATATTTGAAGACTTTCCAGATATCATGCTATCACTTTTTATTTAATTCTATTATAGTCAGAGAAGATACTTTATATGACTGATATTCTCTTAAATGTATCATGACTTGTCTAGTATCCAAAAATATCTCAGTACACACTCAGTGAGACTTTGAAGATATACGTATTCTGTTGGTGATGTGTTCTAGAAACACATTAATTAGATAAAGTTGGTTGATAATGGTGTCCCAAGGTTCTATATCCTTGTCTTATATCCTTGTCTACTTCTCTCAAATACTGAGAAGTTAGTGATTTTAGAAACTCTAAGACTGAAGCTTAGAGAACTTACATAAGTGACTCAAGGTTATTGAAAAATAGCAATGCCAGAATTTGAGCACAGATAGTCAAATCCAGATGATCAAGTGACTTGTGTGTGTTTATGTTACTGCGTATGTGCATGTAGGACTTTTATCATAGTTTGTGATAAGCAAATGTATCAGGGCTACTACATGCTAAGAAAATAGTTAGTTCAGCTTTTTTTTAAATAGAATGTAACAAAGAAAAGGTAATTGAATTCAGAAATCATTTTGAACATACTTTTATAATAAAAAAAAGATTGGTAAAGAATCCAAAATATGTATAATGATTATAGTAGGATGGTGGCATTATTATTTTCTATCCTGGCTGCTCAAAACTTGCTATTATAATAAGTACTTCATAGTATTAGGTAAAATAAGTAAAATAAAGTAGCATTAAAAAATATCTATTTAGTTAAAGAGTAGTTAATTTATGAAATATCAGTCTGCATGAGAAAATGCTTGAGGCATCTCACCTGATCTAGGAATGCTGATTTCAGCTGAGAGTGAAAGAGATGTGCTAGTATCATTACCTAGCTATCACAAGCAAAAATCATTAATGAAAATAAATATGTTTGAAGTGATTATTTGTATATGAAGTTATGAACACCAGAGTTTTTCTCATGATAAAATATCCTCATGGATAATTTTTGGTCACTGTAGTAAAAGCAATATCTATCTCCATAATATTTTGAATAATACTGATAGTCTATTCCAGTGACTAACTTAGGAAGGAAATCTCCCACGCTTACTAGTCCTGCTTGCTACCTAACAAGCAGCTGAAAGTGTCTGCTTGCTCACTGCTCTCTCTTAGGCTGACCCACACAAATTAATGCGCAGAGCTGGTTTCGTCCCATCTGCTCTGTCAGCACCCTCATGCACAATTCTTCTCCAAGGCCAACCGATAAATATGACTAAAGGTGTGAAGTATTTGAGGTACCTGGAGCACAGATGTGGCAAAGTGCACAGGATAATATAAAGCAAGCTCTAAATTTATCATCACACCTGCTCTATCATTCTAGAAGGACCCTTTGGGATAACTTGTGAAGAGTGAATAGAAATGGCTACATGTTACAAGTCACAGATAACTGATGGCTTCTAAAAACCATAAATTGGAAGCTTGAATATTATTAAGTTTGTAAGATTAAAAAATATTGTTTGCACAAAGTATTGTTCAGTTGAACTAGAGTGGGCATAGAATTATGCAGACTTCATTGATGAGATAAACTAACATAAATCATAGAGGATCCTGAACAACCTGTTCTTTACAGAGTAACCAAAATGGCCAGACATAATACAGTAGTGATGGGAGTGGTAGTGCTTTAATAAAATTGATACTCTCAGAGATATCAGTACTTAAATGTACTATTTTTTTGGTATGCCACAGGGCCAACTTTAGAATCTCTTTTCTCTTTTTTTTTTTTCAGTAACAGATGAATGAAAATAGTGTGAACACATCCCTCTCTGATGGCTTATGGTGATTCATATGAAAATTCACTGAAGCATATTTTATATACACTCCAATAAGGTTTTACAATAAATTAAGTATGAATTAAATCAACTGCAACTGGAAAAGAGCTTCGAGTGGATTCAAATCTGATGACTTAAATTCTTAGCAGTTTATTAACTCCTCAATTACAGGCCCTTAAGGTACAAATGCTTCTTTTAGAATCACAACTGAATTGATGGAGTACCAAACGTGTGCAAGATTGGCCTACATACATATTACATATGCACACACACATGCACACATTCAGCAAGAATGCTTATGTATGTTGAGATTTACACAGACTTCCCCACTTCTCATAACTGTTTAACCTCCTGTACTATCACTTTCACCACCACATTTACAGACTCACTTTTCTTAACACACACAGATTTCTAATTCCACATGTAATGAAACACATAACATCAATCAACATTGTCACTCTTTCCTTCTTTCAGGAGCTCAAAATTCCTTCCTTTCTTGACTTGAGGATACTAATCCACTTAGATTTTTATGGCCTCTTGGGTGCTGATTAGTCTCTTACAGAATTTCCTTTAAAAAAAAAATGTCCTCATGTATTCATATCCCATGGACTCTGTTTTTGACTTCTTGATCCACATAATCTGCTAGTAAACTTAATTAATTTCAATGACCATACGTATGCTGTTCATTTCATGTTTTATTTCTCTGTTTTGCCTTAAAATTTTATATTCAACAGACCACCAGACATTTCTACTTGGATATCCCACTAATATAGACTCAGAAAATTGTGTACATCCAATACCACAATCTAAATGAGCCTCTCTAAACCATATTTCTTCCTTATTCCCTTTCTTATCACGTTTATACAGGCAAGAAACCTAAGAATCATCACTAACAGTTTAACTTCAAATGTTTTTGTAAAATCTTACTAATCCCACCTCCTGCATAGATCCTCAATCTACTACAGCTTTGCATTTCCATCATTACTGCTATACTCAGAAACTTATAACCACTACTATTACTAATTTAATGTTCTGCAAACTGGTTTCTCTGTCTCTAGTCACCCCCTTGCAATCTAAATTCATCCTAAACCAGGTTTATATATTCAAAATCACACTAGATATGTAAGTATTGCATTATTTACATGTAATACTACTACTATAACAAAGGACAATACAAAATTATACACATATACATTCTCTGTCTAAATCTTTTCTGTATTTCCTTATCAGTATTCTATCTTTAGGAAAGAAAAGGGAAGGAATTTCATCTGAATCCTTCTATAATTCTAATGTGTAGCCTCCCTTTTCAACAGTTATATCCAGAGATAGCTGCTGTTTCTAATGGTAAAGCCTCACTTCTTTTAACTGTGTTGGCGCTCTCTCTCTCTCTCTCTCTCTCTCTCTCTCTCACACACACACACACACACACACACAAAGACCGCCAAGATACTGGATGAAATATATATACCCTTCAGAGTAGCAAATGAAACCCTCCACAGAAAATCCAACTACTTACTCTTCATCTCTTTAATCTCACCTTTTCCAATTAAACTTAAGCATCCTTTGCCTCAAGAAATTTCCCAAATATTCCATCCCCATCCAAATCAGGCCAAACGAAGAAACTCTTTGAAGTGTCTCCTTCAAATTCATGTCCACACAATCTCAGAATGTGACCTTATTGGGAAATAGGGTCTTTGTAGATATAATTAAAGGTATTAAGATGAAATCATACTGAATTTAGGGTGGAGACAAAGCCACTCAGTTTGCAGTAATTCGTTACGGCAGCTCTAGAAATGAATACTAACTACATTTTATATTTACCTTTAATATAGGACTTAATTACCTGATTGCATCGGTTATTTTATCTGCTTAGTCTAACCCTAAAAGTTCAATTATATTTCAAACTCTTTAAAGGTAGAAATCTATTTATTCACATCAGCATCTATCAGTCAGTTCAATAGCTCAGTCATGTCCAACTCTTTGCGACACCATGGACTGCAGCAAGCCAGGCTTACCTGTCCATCTCCAACTCCCAGAAAATGCCTGCTATATTAATATATAAATATATCCAAGATGCATATTAAAAATGCATAATTTTAAATATTTTACATATTTTACATATAATTTGATCATAAGTTGCTAGGATTTTGAAAATACCAAGATTTTTAAACTTAAATTCTTTTTATTTCTTTTTGTATAACACATTATTAGTTTTCAGCACACAGTTTTTCTCTTACCAAGGAAATCATTTGGCAGAAAATGTCTTGGGAAGGGTAATGGGTTCAATAGCGAAAGTTCAACAGTGGAATATAAGATACCTAGAATTGACTCTTACTGAATCATTATTATTAAGGAAAGGGCCTAGATATATGAACCATGAAAGCAAATCCTTATAGGGTCTATGAATTCATAATACTCACTTAAAGAAAAATTTGATTATATTTGTGATTTTTCTGTGTCAGGCTATAACAAATGTTAAGTATGAATATACGTTACTACAATATTACATCTTAAGGAGATACAATATTGTAATAAAGGGCCAGCATGCCACAACAGAGAAACCTACTTGAACACTCAGTATGTTCACTACTGCTAATCTGTAATAAAAAATGTGACCCACACCATTCAGAAGGTGATTTCTTTTCTGATATTTTGTTTAAAAAAAAAATTAGCCCTTATATAATATCAACAGCAATGTAAAAATGAACAGTTAATTTTTCCTGATTTCCTATCAATTGTCTTCCCTGTTTCGAGGACCACAGTATGCAGCAAAAGGATTAAATAGCTCATTTTTCTTTTTTCTTCGTCTTCAAAGAATCAGTTGGTTTCCACTTCGTGCTCAGGTCTATGCAAAGAAGATTTAATTCTCTATCACATTAGGAAATATTTCAAATAAGTGCTGCTATTTAAAACAAGGTTCATAATTTTCACATTTCTATATTTGATTACGTCTAAATGCACAGAAAAGAATAAAAGCTTCAATTCAGAAAACTTGATGTCTATCTAAGATTTAGGAAAATGAAGTTCCAATAAACCAACTCTTCTTGGCCTTGTTTTGTTTTTAATGATTATTCCCTTTATTGGCCAAAATAATCCCATGCTGGAATTCCAACTGAGCTATTTAAAATTCTTACAGATGATGTTATTGAAGTGCTGCACTCAATACATCAGCAAATTTGGAAAACTCAGCAGTGGCCACAGGACTGGAAAAGGTCGATTTTCGTTCCAATCACAAAGAAGGGCAATGCCAAAGAATGCTCAAACTAGTGCACAATTGCCTTTGTTTTACATCCTAGTAAAGTTATTATGCTCAAAATCCTTCAAGCTAGGCTTCAGCAATACATGAACCAAAAAATTCCGGATGTACAACTGGGTTTAGAAAAGGCAGAGGAACCAGAGATCAAATTGGCAACATTCACTAGATCATAGAAGAAGCAAGAAAACTCCAGAAAAACATCTACTTCTGCTACGCTGACTATGCTAAAGCCTTTGACTGTGTGTATTATAACAAACTGTGGAATATTCTTAAAGAGATGGGAATACCAGACCACTTTATCTGTCTCTTGAGAAAGCTGTATGCAGATCAAGAAGCAACAGTTAGAACTTGGAACAACAGACTGGTTCAAAATTGGGAAATAAAGCTGTATATAGTATACCCTGCTTATTGAAGTTAGATGCAGAGTACATCATGCAAAATGCTGGACTGGATGAATCACAAGCAGGGATCAAGATTGTCAGGAGAAATACCAACAGTCTCAGACGCACAGATGATACCACTAAAATGGCAGAAAATGAATAACTAAAGAGCCTCTTTAGTTGAGGGTGAAAGAGAACAGTGATAAGCTGGCTTGAAACTCATTCAAAAAAGTAAGATCATGGCATCCAGTCCCACCGCTGGATGTTGGCACATCCAGTCCCAACAAAATAGAAGGGGAAAAAGTGGAAATAGCAACACAGTTTTCCTGGGCTCCAAAATCAGTGGACAATGACTGCAGCCATGAGACTAAAAGACACTTACTTCTTAGAAGAAAAGCTATGACAAACCTAGAGAGTGTATTAGCAAACAAAGGTCTGTAGAGTCAAAACTATATTTCTTTTTTTTTCCAGTAATCATGTACAGATGTGAGAGTTGAGCCATGAAGAAAGCTGACTGCTAAAGAACTGATGCTTTCAAATTGTGGTGCTGAAAAGTCCCTTGAGAGTCCCTTGGACAGCAAGGAGATCAAACTAGTCAGTCCTAAAGGAAATCAACCCTAAATATTCATTAGAAGGACCGATGCTGAAGCTGAAGTTCCTATACTTTGGCTACCCGATGGGAAGAGCCGACTCACTGGAAAAGACTCTAATGCTGGGAAAGATTGAAGGAGAAGGGGGCAGCAGAGGATGAGATGGTTGGATAACATTACCCACTCCATGAATTTGAGCAAATTCTGGGAGATACGGGAGGACAGGAAAGCCTGGTGTGCTGCAGTCCACGGTGTCTGAAAGAGCTGGACACGAATTAGAGACTGATTACCATCCCAAGTAATGCTGGGGAAACATACAGCAGACTAAAGATAAACACATATAATAAAAATTCCTGAGAAATACACAGATATATTTTCTCTTATTGAATGTTCATGATAAGTCAGTTTAGTTGTGTCTGAATCTGATCCCATGGACTACAGCCTGCCAGGCTCTTCTGTCCATGGGATTGAGGCATATATGCCTGTATATAAGTGGTATCTGTATATAAGTGGTATCTGAAATCAGAACACACAGTGGGTTGCTCAGGACCTTGTATACCCAAGAGCTCATGTGAAGTAGACTTGTTGGGGGAACAAGACTTAGGAAAACAAAGACTACATAAGGGATGGAGGAAATCCTCAGCTCCCTATACATCCACAAGGGAGAGGGGATTCCAGTCAGCTGAAGCATTTGTGGAATTAAGCTGCATGGGATAAGGGGCATTAAAACCCCCTCCTTTCCATCACCTCCTCTCCCACCAAGCACATAAAATTTAACACTAAAGATGTCTGTAACAGCTGCGAAAGTGTCTAACCATTAGAAGAGAAAGTAGAAAAATAGGCATCTTTGCATGCTATTTTACTTCCTGGTTGCCAATACATTCTTTTAAAGGAAGTTTTAAAAGGCATATATACTCAGGCAAGGATACTGGAACGGGTTGCTATGCGCTCCTGCAGAGGATCTTCCCCATTTAGGAATCAAACTCTCTTCTCTTAAGTCTCCCTCTCCTGCATTGGCAGGTGGGTTCTTTACCACTATCGCCACCTGGGAAGCTCTTGTATGCTCTAAAGCTCAGCAATGAACGTGATTTGGAAATTTCTGACATTCTTAGGCTTCACCAGCAACCTGCCATTTATTTCCTAAATGAGAAGTGCTAAGATGCCGCTAACCAGTTCTAGACCGGACATCGGGAGATTGCAGATTTTTGTCTTAATTTTGTTTTCAGATAATTCACCCACAAAATTACCAAAATTCATGCGCTATACTTTGGGGCCTACCTCAGTGTGCCACTAAAGGGTGTTGTAAGGCAGGGTTGTTGACACTTGGAGGGTATCACACACACCCCATCTCCTGTGGTCACACTTCCTAGAGACTCTCAGCAGAAAAACACTCTAGTGGACATTACAGCTGATTGCATAGATGCGTGTGTGCAAAGTCGCTTCAGTCCTGTCCAACTCTTTGCGACGCTGTGGAGTGTAGACTGCTAGGTTCCTCTGTCTACGGGATTCTCAAGGCAAGATGACTGAAGTGGATTGTTTTGCCCTCCTCCAGGGGATCTTCCCAAGACACAAGACAGCAATTTATAATTGTTTCCACTAACAACTCCTAAAAGAATTGGCAGTTCATCTGGAGTGGATGATATCTATAATAAGAAATGATAAATTAAAAACTAGTTTACATGATTGAAGTGCCTGGGAGAAGAGGGAGGGAAAGCACAAAGCAATTTGGAGTCTTACAGGGTTGATAGACCTAAATCCAGTGACTCATGATTCTACTGCAATCTTGAACCAGTAGAGAAAGAATTTGAGTGACACAGGTTACATAAAAAGAAAAATATTATGGTTTTACACATATTAATATACACACACATCCATGCACATACGCACACATAAGAATGTAATATGTGCATCTGTGGAACAAGGAAAATCTTCTTCATTCTCAGCCAGTAATCTGATACACCTTTTTCTGTCCTGGGAACTTGTCTTTGAAAATTATCACAGGAAAAATCCTTGAGATCGCCCCTGAAGAGCAAGATGGAAAATGGAAGCTTGACTTTTTCCTGCTTTCTAAGACAACTCTGATCTTCCTTCTTACTGAGCAGTGCTGTGTCAGGGAAGAGTGTGTCATCTGCCACTTTCTATCTGAAAGACCTGATTCTCACACTCTCTGTTTTCTCCACTATGAAATGTGCATTCTAAGATTTAACTCATACAATTGTATGAATATTAAATTACGATGATAGAGAGAGTCTGATACAGAGAATGGCACAGAGGGCAGATACCATAAATAGTAGTTTTCTTGCATTATCCCTTCGGAAATCCCTTTAAGATGTTAATATCTTCAAAGGGTCACAGTCTCAGACACAGCTGCAAAATAAAAGGAATCAAAGCAAGATATATGTTTTCCTGCTTACTGCTACTGCCAAGTTTCAAAATGACTATATATATTTATATGACTTGCATAAAAGGAAAAAAATCTGACAAGTAGAAAGTATACTAATGGATGTCAAGTATTTCAAGCATTTCATTTGATCCACATAACATCTGCAGCCATATCCCTTGCACTTTACACCAACTGTGGCCTATCCCACCCATCCCTCCCATTACGTGATCTCATCTGGTATACAGAAGTTGGGCAGAAATAGATACCATCCCAGACACCTTTCCACTTCTCTCAGGATAGTGAGGCAAAGGGGAGTGATGGAGTTATTAAAGAATTAAAAATTCCATATGGAGAAATATTTGTCACAGAAATATAGCCATAGCTATATGAAAGCCTTTAATTCCTAAAGTATCTTATGTCTACAGAGTTTCTACATTGGAATATTCATGAGTTTTTTTTTTTTTTTTTAAAGAAAACTTCCTTTAAGCAACCAGGAAGTAAAATAACATGCAAAGATGCCTATTTTTCTACTTTCTCTTCTCATGGTAGACACTTTCACAGCTGTTACAGACATCTTTAGTGTTAAATTTTATGTGCTCGGTGGGAGAAGGGGTGATGGAAAGGAGGGGGTTTTAATGCCCCTAATCCCATGCAGCTTAATTCCGCAAATGCTTCAGCTGCTTGGAATCCCCTCTCCCTTGTGGATGTAGAGCGAGCTGAGGATTTCCTCCATCCCTAATGTAGTCTTTGTTTTCCTAAGTCTTGTTCCCCCAACAAGTCTACTTCACATGAATTCTTGGATATACAAGGTCCTGAGCCACCCACTGTGTGTTCTGCTTTCAGATACCACTTATATACAGTATCACTTATATGTATCATGGATTAAAATCAGTGGTTTTCTTTCTAAAAATGGGCTTCTTATCTTGTTAAAAGGCAACTCCATTGAAATCTCTAAGAAGTCTTTGTTTAAAGGCATAAAAATCTGTTATGCAGTTAAAATATGTTTTAGACTTTCCCTGTGCCTTTGACCTTCCCAGCAGAGTCCCATATATTGAGTCCAAATGATTTTTCCACTTAACCTTTTCTTGTTGCTTAAAATGAGCCCTAGATGAAAGTCAGGAGATAATGGATTCAAATACAAATTCTGCCTTGTTTCAATAACCCTCTAGGAGAGATGATGAGGGTGGCTTGGTGATGGAGACAGCTGAAGAGAAGTAGTTCAGCATCAGAGCTGATAGGAACAGCTGACTGAAGGTAAGTTATAAGATAAAGAGAAGAATCAGGAGCTATTTTAATTTTTTCCCCAAGGGCAAGTGTTAGAATACTGATTTACTGAACGGGGATGGGAGGACTGTGGCAGGATCTAGTGCTGGGGTTAAAATCAGGAATTCGGGGTTTGAGCCTGTTAAGTTGAAGATGTCTCTTGGACATTTACATGGAAATCTTGAGCTAGATATCTAAGTCTGAAGCTCAGGAGAAAAGTCAGGACTTGGGGTTTCTAACATATTAATGATTTTTAAAGATTTCAGAAGAGTCATAAGTCAGGAAATTCGTGTTCAGAGGCTAGAAAAACTGTCTATGGATTGCAGAGACACCAATATTTAAAGACACTGACAAAGAGAACAGACTTGTGTACTCAGTGGGGGAGGGAGATGGTGGGACGAATTGAGAGAGGAGCATTGAAACGTAGACAATACCATACGTAAAGTTAGACAGCCAGTGGAAATTTGCTGTATGATGCAGGGAGCTCAGACCCGGGGCTCTCTGACAGCCTCTAGAGTTGGGATGGAGTGGCAAGTGGGAGGGGACATAAGTATACCAAAGGCTGATTCATGTTGATACGTGGCAGAAACCAGCACAATATTGTAAAGCAATTATCCTCCAATTAAAAATAAATTTTAAAATAAAAACAAACAAACAAAAAGATTAGAGACTTGAGGAGTGAGCAGAGAAATAGAGGCGCGAACTGAGGGGTCTAGGAGACCAGTTAGTTGAAGTTTCGAGCAGGGTCAAGCAACTACTGAGTGACTTGCTTCTGACAGAGGAAGCAAGGTGTTTATTTTGTTGACTCTTCCATTCCCTGTTGAAAATAAAGCTTACCCCAAATGGAAACAAAACAAAAAATACAAGCTTTGCCTTTGATTGCGTGACCTTAGAAAGAGTCATTTAAACTTGATATTATTTCCTTCCTTTGAGACTAGTGGAATAATACATTTTATTTACTGTCCACCGTGTGTATAAAAATTGGCCATGCAAAAGATAACGTTGCATTTCAAAATCAAGAGCAAAAGGTAGGTTTTTAAAGATTTCTTGCCAAGTTAAAAAGTGTTCAAAGAGTTAACATTAAGCTCCCTGATTTCCTACTTTCACTGAGCTCCACTCCACCAGGTGCTTCCTGGTCAGTCTCCAGGCACTGCCAGCCCTAGTCTCTCCCACCACATGGAGCAAATCCAGAGGTCAACAGTGAGAAAAGTTGCATATCTCCCAAAAATCTTTTTTTTTTTTTTAAAATTCACTTGTTGAAGACCATAATGCTTTTAAAGCAGAAGAAAGTCTTGACAAAATAAAAGTATGCTAATGGTTCTAGGAGGTGTAATAGTCATCCCTGCTTCACGATTGACTCTGATTGAACTCGTACCGTAGAACCAAGTGCATTGTTGTTTAGTTGCTCGGTTGTGCCTTACTCTTTTATGACCCCATGAACCGTAGCCCTCCAGGCTCTTCTGTCCATGGGATTTCCCAGGCGAGGATACTGGAGTGGGTATTCCATTCTACAGGGGATCTCCCCCACCCAGGGACTGAACCCAAGTCTCCTGTTCCAGGCAGATTCTTTACCATCTGAGCCACCAGAGAAGTCCCATATTAGAAAATAAATGAGTCATGGGGATGTAATGTACAACATGGTGACTATCATTATTAACACTGTGTTGGCTATTTGGAAGTTGCTAAGAAATTAAATCTTAAAAGTTCTCATCACAAGAAAAACAATGTAACTATGTGTGGTGATAGATGTTAACTAGAGTTAGTATGGTAATCATTTCTCAATATATGAAAATATCAAATCACCTCGTGGTGCACCTGAAACTAACATGCCAAATATGTCTCAATAATATAAGAGATGTGGGCTCAATCCCTGTGTTGGGAAGATCCCCTGGAGGAGGGCACGGCAACCCACTCCAGTATTCTTGCCTGGAGAATCCCAAGGACAGAAGAGCCTGGTGGGCCACAGTCTATAGGATCACAAAGAGTCAGACATGATTGAAGCAACTTAGCATGTATGCCTCAATGAAAAGAGTATTTCTACAAACAAAAGGTGAAATGTTTTTCATTCTATGCTCTTCATTCTAAAATCACATGCTCCCAGAGATTTTCTTTTTTTTTTTTAAATAGATCATAAGAACCAACTAATCCAGGCTCCTAAAATGAACTATTTTCAAAGCACACCTGGCTACAGGTGGAACTGGTACCAGTAACCAGAGCTGCTGATCTCAATCACCATTTATTACTGATCTTTATTTTTTGGTTTTTGGCTTTTCTTGTCATCATTAAAATATTTTTGCATTAGTTTTAAAGCATAATCTTTAGTTAAAATAGTTAAACCCTTATTCATTTCATTCTAATTTTAGTTCTTTCTAAATATTCTTTTTAGGCAGTTCTAAATCTGAAGGAGACTATTAATTATAAGCTGCCCAAATCAACCATGAAATGTGATAGATGGGACATTTCTAAAATATTAAAATCTAAATGTCAAGTTCAGGAAGGACAAGATGTAGTCTAGGTAGCTTACCATATTTCTCACATTTGCTCTGAAATGAATAAAGTTGTTTTCATTACTTTTCTTTAGTTCTCTTGTGTCTCATACTCATATTTCCTTTAAATCTTGATTGAAATTTGACATTCCTCTGGAGACCCTCTCAACCTATCCTACATTAGAGGTAAATTCTCACTATTTAAACTGTTTTCCTCTGATTTATTTTTCTTGGTGTTGATGTAATCTTATATATTTTACCAAATTTTCTTGTTTTCTGTCTCCTGATATGAACTTCCAAAGAACAGATATTTGAGTCTCTCTCTCTCTTTTTTTTAAACAGATCAGCCTCTACAAGAACAATACTTGGTGTCTGAAATTGCTCAGCATATCTCTGTCTCATTGCACATATGAGTGAATGGAATGACAAATACTTCCTTCTTCTTAAAGAAGAAGTTTTACATCCTTCAACTCTCTGAAAGGTAGAACATACATAAGGGCACAGAAAAATGTTTTGATTGAAAGTCAAAGAGAGAAAAACAGAGATAAAAAAAAAAGAGAGATGTTTCTTAGCATGAAGAACAAACTGGAATACAAGTCAGCATCTCTTCTTATAACATCAGAAAGCTGTCTGTGAGCTGGGCTCTTTTTTTGCTGAGAATAAGGTAGAACATAAAACGAAAATGAATGGCTAGGGTTAGGCACACTGGGAATGATAAAGAGATGGGGAAGTATGAAAAAGTTTATTGTTCTAAAATTATGTGCTTGTTAAAATTGTCTTGCATGACATTGAAGCAAAGATATATTTTCTTGTTCTCCAGTTCTCAAAAAAAAAAAAAGATCAAAATGCAAGTGTTAAATATATACATATACATTTTATATATGTGTACATTTTTTTTCATTTATATCTGGAGTGGAAATTTTAACAGTTTCAAAAATCAGTGCCTAATAAGAGAATGTTTCTTCTCACCATTACAGTGGGTGTATTACTGAAGAATTTAAATTTCTTTGAGAAATTTCACAATTTCTCACTTGCAGGAATAAACACTCAGAGAAACGTGTTGCACTTTGGAATCTGCAATCTCTGTCCTAAGAGATGTCTCAGCTGGCATTCATCATGTGATGATGTCACCACGGCCTGGACCTAAGTCTCCAAGTTGCAAGGATACCACAGTTTAGACAGAGGCACCTGTTAGATGGTCAGTGGTTCCAGAGCTAATTTTTCAAAGGAAATCTTTTTAGAAATAGCAAATGCTCTGAACTCCTAACACATGCTTTTTTAAAAAGCACACATAATAACCTGGAACCCACTTAAGAAGCATTCATCAACATAACAACAGCCATATCTGTTTGCACTTTAGGCATTTTACAATCTATAACATTGCTATTAATATGCCATGATATTGGAGAAGGAAATGACAACTTATTCAAGTACTGTGGCCTGGGAAATCCAATGGACAAGAGGAGCCTGGCAGGCTACAGTCCAAGGTGTCATCAAAGAGACAGACATGACTTAGCAACTAAACAACAATGCCATGATACAGATATAAGTAAGAACAGAAAAAGTCTGTAAGTTGCTGAAGACCTGATAGCATAGGTAGAAGAACAGCCTCTCCCTTGTTTACTTCCAACCTAGAAGCTGAAGAGATAAAACTATCAAAAATTAAAAACTATAAATTTTTGTAACAGTTCAAAACAACATTGAAAGTAGAACACTATTTTTCTTCTGCCTGACACGTCATTGAAAGGGACATTATTAACTCAATGTCTTTGCTGTTGACATAATTATATATAAAGATGCCCCAGAAAATGAGGATGCCCCTGTGTTCTATACTAAATACTGTCAAGAGGGCAACTGAGACATGGATGTGCATTAGAAGGACATTTGAAGGCCCACCTCTGACACTTGGTTTCATAACTGGTCAAATCATTTAATAACCATTTGCTTATTTATACATCAAGGACTATTACATTTTCATGGAGCACATATTGTGAAGAATAAAGAAAGAAAGAATTAAATGATCACTGGGAATCCTCTGGTGGTCCACTGCAGGAAGCATGGATTTGATCCTTGATGGGGGAGCCAAGATTCCTTATGCTGTATAAAAAGTAAAGGTAAAGTGAAGTCGCTCAGTCATGTCCAACTCTTTGCGACCCCATGGACTGTAAAGTGCAGTCAATAAATAAACAAATAAACTAATCACTATGAGCCCCTTTTAAACTGTTAATCGCTGTATAAATATATCTATTAATACGGAGAAGGCAATGGCACCCCATTCCAGTACTCTTACCTGGAAAATCCCATGGGCAGAGAAGCCTGGTGGGCTGCAGTCCTTGGGGTCGCTAAGAGTTGGACACAACTGAGCGACTTCACTTTCACTTTTCCTTTCATGCATTTTGGAGAAGGAAATGGCAACCCACTCCAATGTTCTTGCCTGGAGAATCCTAGGGACGGGGAAGCCTGGTGGGCTACCGTCTACGGGGTCACACAGAGTCGGACACGACTGAAGCGACTCAGCAGCAGCAGCAGCAGCATACAGTACTAAGAACTACTAAGAAAATTTATAGTTTTTAATTTTTGATAGTTTTATCAAAAACTATCAAACTTTATAGGTACAACAATTATTTTGTTAGAGAATATTTATGAGTTAGTCACAATATTTTATAATTGAAGAAAAAGTTACAAAAATTTAAACATGTCTCCACCTTGTGTTAAGAAGAATGTAAAAATAGAAAATTAATATATTTGCAAAGAAAGCAGTAGAAGAATATAGACAAAAAATGATGATAGTCATTGTATATTAGTAGTAATATTTTAGTTGATTCTTATTTTCTTTATGATGTACATTGATTTCCTAAGATTTCTTTAATGAAAATGTGTAAAAATTTTAAAGAAGGGGAAAATGCTTGTATTACTGCAGTTACATTTTTATTGCTTTCAGTCATTAGGAAAGTAACTCTGAACAGTTTCTACTGTTCAAAATAAATAACAAGATAAAATATTGTGACTAACTCATGTAAATATTCTATAACTTAATACTTGTAGCACCTATACAATTATGTAAGTAACTATACTTAAATAATTTCTATATTTTTCAATTCTTTATCTTACAAATAATATTGCAGTAAACAGCTGTTAAGTATGTGTCCATTCCAAGACTAATGTGTCAAGACGATGTTTTAGAAGGAGAATTGCTGGGTCAAAATAAAAAGACATGTTTAAGGTTCTTATTAATTATTGCCAATTTTTTCCTGAATACTAAAACACATGCTTGCTTTAGCACTATCTTAAGATGTCTGCTTCTCTTTTATTACTACCAACCACTGTTAACCTTAAACAAATTTTCTAATTTGATCGGGTAAACTTATTTACTAGTCTTTAAGTATATATATAAATAGATATGTTTATGTATATATATATATATATATATATATACAGAAATGCATGTAAATATAGTGTAATATAAGTAGCATTTACTAGCCAGTGTTTTTCTTTGACATTAGACTGACATATGTCTTTCTTACACAAAGTCTGTAGTTTTTTTTTAATAATCGCTGCCAAAATATTTTATTGACATATAATAGAAATCTCCTTTCCTACATGTACTTCAGATTTATCTCCATATCAGGTGATATGTTATATACTGTATTGATAAGGGCATATATTTTGTTTCTGTAAGAAAGATGGCAAAGACTATAAAATCAGTTACTTTAACAGACTAGAAACTTAAATTCAGAATAGACATAAATGACATTATAGAGATGTATAGCTGTAGATGTCTTCGTGTGTGTGGATGTAATTATGGATATGAAAATTGGTTCTCCTCCAATATATTCATTCTCATAATTTCAGGATTTTAGCCACAATTTCTGTTACTACTTGCTGTTTACTAATTAACTCAAATTTTCTTAATGCCTGGCCTACCCCTATGTGTAGACTAGCCATTCCTTCATGCCATTTCAGTTCTTTAATGGTACTGAAAGGGACTGTTTACTTAATATCTCTGTGTCCTAGAGAAACTTATAAAATTTGGCCTACGATAATTTAATTTTGAACTTTAGCCAAATCACTACAATAAAATCCAGTTGTAAACAGATCGAAAGAACTGCCTCATGTGACTATTCAGAGGCCAATTTTAGAGAGCCCACACTTACCCTCCATATTCCACCTGAAAAGTTATTAAAATCATAAATCTGTGTCCTAGAATTACAGCATTTTAAGATTATCTTAAGATCTTCCTCCCTTTCTAGAGAAAAACCGCAAAGGTCAAAGAGCTAAAGTGACTAGTTCACAAGGCAATTGAGTAATGAACCAAGATTAGTAGACCAATTCCCAGGCTATTCATCTTTCCACAAGTTTCCCTGACTTTCCACTAGTCCCAAAAATGTCTTTCCTATTCTTGTATCATTAACCAAATTCCTTAGGAACATCTAACTGCTTGTAAAGGAGATATGGTTTCCTCGGGATTATCTTTTGCAGTGCTCAAGATATGTCTTCTGGCTGAAGTTCCTTAAACAAGTCTTTCCTCAAATCACAGTAAGTTTGTTTTAGTGTTAAATTTGGTAACAGGGAGTTGAATGGAATGTTTCCTGTTATCCTGGAATTGTGGCTAAGGCTCAAGGCTTAGGATAAAAAAGCACACATTCTGAAGCAAATATCCTCATTCTAAAGAAAGCCATCAACAAAGGGGCCAGAGATCTTCCAAGGTCTCTTGAGAGGTAGCTGAACTGGTAGTACAGAAGTCAACCATCCTCTTCCTATTAGTACAGAAGAAAAGAGCAAGGCAGTTGCATGGTTTGGGGGCTGAGACAAAGGAACTATCACCTCAGCCAGGTGCCACATGCAAAGTACAATGTTTAAGATCTTGCTTCCTTTTCCAAAGGCAAATTGAAAGCCAGTTCTGAGGATGCACTTGAAAAGATTAGTGAGACTGCTGAGAAGAACCTGTTACTTCTCCCCAGCTGGTTGTTCCAAGAGATGCAAATTTTGTATGTCCATCATTCTACTGTCATTGGGAGCAAAGAACATAGGAGAATTGTTGGGGGCCCTTGTCATCTGTTCTTTATAGCTTCGGTTTTAATGTGAGCATAAGACTGGTCTTGACATGTATCTATAAATTCCTGGAGACAGTCAATACCAATAGGCAAAGAAATCATGGTACAACAACCTGGGAATAAAATGGGGGCAACTCACAGCTTCTATTTGAGAGGGTACAGAAGAGGAACTAAGCATTCACTTGGTTCTGTGTGAAATATCATGGAAGTTAGAAAAAGGGGATGAAGTTTTTGGATAACAATATATTATCCAAAATATTGGATGAAACTATATCCCCATAGAATATATGAAGCCTAAAAGAAGACACGCCTATTCCATAGAGGGCTCGAACATACAGCTAAGCCCCACTGGAGAGAACCATGCACTACATTCTAGGGTCACCCTGACATATTTTAACAAATGCAGATGGAGATAAAGCCAAGCAGACCAAGGTCAAAGCAAAGTGAGGCCAAGAGCAAGAATAGAAAAGCAGTGATATAGGACAACCTCTGACCCTCCAGTCCTTACTTCTTAACCCAAATACCAGGAATCCAGATCCAGAAGAAGGAGAAAAGAGAAACATTAAATCCTGTGCTCTCCACTTTCCAAGTTTCTTACAATACAATTAGCCAGTAATGGGGCTACTAGAACTTTTGAGATTAGCGAGATTGGCTATTTTATAAACATAGGCAGAAAATTGGAAGGGAAAGAAAGTGTTAATATACTTGAAGGCAGTAATTTAAAATATATTAGTGTCTTGTAAAGGTACAAACTGTTTATATTTTGTGTTTATACCATCCCTTTCAGTATTCAACAGGGTATAAGTACCTCATAAATATATGCTGAGTTTAACTAAATTTGTTATTTTAAATTTTTAGATGGAATTTAGCGGTTTTTCACCTAAAAAAACAAAAATGAGAAATCTGTAAACAAAATCAAAAGTAACTGAGAAATGATGCTTGGCAGAAACCAACACAATACTGTAAAGCAATTATCCTTCAATTAAAAATAAATGTTCAGTAGGAGGAAAACACAATAAGAGAGTTATTAGATAAAGTGAATAGTTATGGTAAGTATATCAATTAGCTAAAACAGTAAACATATGAAACTATCAGGATTAGCACAGAGGTCTAGCATGAACACAATTATCAGTAAATGCTAGTCCTCTTCACTGTAAGACTTGATACTTTTACCTGCTCTAAGCTTTAAATACTATGAAGAGTCGAAACAGCAGCAGCAGCATAGATTCAAGTATGATTCTTCCTCAAGACTAGGAAACTCACAGTGGTACATGCAGTTTTTCCTTTTCGTTGGTTTAAGTCATCTACTCTCATTCACACACCCTTACACCCTCCTGGATGTCTCAGAAGAAAAGATGCCAAATTCAACAAGTCATTAACGTTCCCCACCCTCATCCTCATCTCCTCCATATTCTGCTCCAGTGTTCCCAGCCACAGCAAATAGCAGCACCATCCACCCTGTTAATAAAGCCAGAAATCTGAATTCATCTGAAACCTTTTGTTCCTCTCCCACCTTCCAGCCAGTCACCTTGTCCAATTGCTTTACCTCTTAAATGTTTTTCACTCCTACTACCTTCTTCTTGACTTCCTACACAAGAGAAGTCTCTACACATGGACATCACTAGATGGCCAACACTGAAATCAGATCGATTATATTCTTTGCAGCCAAAGGTGGAGAAGCTCTATACAGACAGCACAAACAATATCAGGAGCTGACTGTGGCTCAAATCGTGAACTCCTTATTATCAAATTCAGACTTAAATTGAAGAAAGTAGGGAAAACCACTAGACCATTCAGGTATGACCTAAATCAAATCCCTTATGATTATACAGTGGATGTGAGAAATAGATTTAAGGGCCTAGATCTGATAGATAGAGTGCCTGATGAACTATGGAATGAANTTGTTCATAATGATGCTTCCTAAGGCCCACTTGACTTCACATTCCGGGATGTCTGGCTCTAGGTGAGTGTGAGTGATCACATCATCATGATTATCTGGGTCGTGAAGATCTTTTTTGAGTCTCTCGAGTGCCCCACTAGAAAAGTTGAGCAGATCCATCCTCCTCCCTCCTCTCTCTCTCACCCTCTCCCTCTGTCTTACTGTTTGAGCTGAGACAATTTGTTTTCCTGCCCTTGGGCTACACCATCAGCATTCCCGATTCTCAAATCTTCAGACTTAGACTGGAACACAAACCACCAGCTTTCCTGTGTCTCCAGCTGACAGACAGCAGATCATGGGACTTTTCAGCCTTCAACACTATGACAGCTAATTCCTTATACTATCTCGATCAACTTCCCTGTCACTCTCTTTCTCTGATAGTCTTCTAATACTGTTTCTCTGCAAAACTCTGACAAATTAAGAGGCTAGTGGCACAACTCAACCCATATCATCTTCCATCCCTTGTATTATACCTGTAGTGTTCATCACTGTCAACACATCTCACAAGTTATGAATACTTTCTTCCCTAGCATATGGCACCCACCTCCCTTTCTTACTTCTCTTATTTCAATAGGTAAAATATTCTTAAACACTGCAGCACAGATGTATCATAAGCCCAAATGGTTTCATCTGTAAAATACCACAAATATACAGGACACCACTGACCTACAGTTTTTAGTGATTCTGCCAGGCATATGAAAATTCTGTCATTGAACTGCCATCACCCAGAATGTCTCTTTATCCATTATTATCAAATGATCTGGTTCTTATATCAAAGGTGACACTTTTCACCTCTACCCAGGGACAGGAGTCTACAAGACAGCAGGTTTCATATCCATAAAATTACATAAGTCTTGTGAAGCTCATAAGGAGATACAGTGTCTATTTTATACATGAGATGAAGGAAAAGAGATGGAAGGAAGAGAGAGCTCTTTTCAAGAGATGTTTTTGATCAGTTCTTTGCAAATACTGAAGGATAGCCTGTTTCCTCTGGGTCTCCAAGCTTAACAGTCTATTTTTCCTTTCATTAAACATTGATTTTTATGCCAGAGACACTGTGACACACCATAAAATCTGGGCAGTCCCTAGGAAATGATTCTTCTCAGTAAAGATAAAACACTACAAAGGGTAATGAGATAGAAACTGTAAGTCACAGCCCTTTGGGATTATCCAATACTTGGAATTCCACAGCACAGGTGCAAAAGTAACACACTATTTTACAGCACAGAGGTTAAAGTTACATATAAAGACAATCTACCTAGGTCATGGTTTGTCCGAGAAAAACCCTGCAAGAAATTTAAGATTCTCTTTCTGCTTTTCTACCTGCATTTCCTTCCTCTTCCCTGGAAATTCTCTTATATATCCTGGCCTGTAATTGCTGAACTTGTAAAGACGATAATTAATAGCTACCTTATTAACTGCTAAGAGTTTAAGTTAGTTCTCAGCAAGTTTGCATGTCAGAATCATCCATGGAGGCTGCATTCCAATCCCTAAAATTCTAATTCAGCAAATCTAGGACTGTGTTTAGCACAATTTTAAAGAAACTTCTGCAAGAGTTCTTGATCAGCCGGTCTGAGAACCTCTTCAGTCGCTTAGCCGCTAATATCATCATCTGTAGTCATTCCAAGGAAAAAATTCCCTCCCCCAAACCACACTGTTCTCCAGAGAACTGTTTATCAGAATACAAGTTTCCAAAAGTTTCTCTTCCAAGCTCTACTATTAAAATAGTTTTGAGCATACACTGCCAATATGTGAGTTGTCTCATTTATAAACTATATATTTATGATAGTGTATTAATATATTTAAATATCATAGAACATACACAAAGCCAGGTTCAATGGGAAGAGATAAAATGAGTGCACTTGGCAGTAAGCGGATCATTCTGAGACATCAAGAGCCAAATATACTCTACGTGGGGTTCCCTTCACTAGTGCTTGTGGAGACTAACACAATTCACCTTTTCTGCCCCTATCTATGGCTTTTGGATGATGTCATCTTACATTTCAACTGCATTCTACAGCATGCAGCACATATTCATGTCCACAATCATATTTTTCACTCAAGCACTCTAAAAGAATTTTTATTGGTGGTGTTGTCCAGTTGCTAAGTCATGTACGACTCTGTGATCCCATGGACTGCAGACCTACAAGAATAGATTTAGTTAATACTAATTATCTGTCCTAGAGGGGGACACTAACCCTCAGCCAGGACATTCTCAAGGTCTAGCAGTTAAAAATGATGAGACTGAGACCAAAATCTCAGTCTTTTACCTCAGAAGAGTGCTTCATAATGCAGGGCTCAGCTAGGTTGTCCATAATGATTGTGTTTGCCTTTTACTCTAAGGCAGAAGACAAGCAAAGGTTGCTTTTTAACTACACTTATTTTAGAGATTAACAGAGCTGCCTGCTGGAATTATGTGTATCACCTGATGAAGAATTGAATCAAATTTTATCAGCTAATTAAAAACAAACCAAAAACCCTCCATGCAAAACCTATAATGCAGTGTGTTGCTGCTGTTGTTCAGTCACTGTCGTGTCCGACTCTTTGAGACCTCATGAACTGCAACACCCCAGGCTCCTCTGTCTTCCACTATATCCTGGACTTTGCTCAGATTCATGGCCATTGAGTCAGTGATGCTATCTAATCATCTTATCCCCTGCCATCCGCTTCTCCTGTTGCCTTCAGTCTTTCCCAGCATCAGGGTCTTTTTCACTGAGTTGGCTCTTCGCATCAAGTGGCCAAAGTATTGGAGTTTCAGCATCAGTCCTTCCAATGTATATTCGGGGTTGATTTCCTTTAGGATTGACTGATTTGATCTCCTTGCAGCAGTGGTTCTCAACCTGGGATGACTTTGTCTCTGGGGGAACATTTGGGCGTATCTAAAGATATTTTTGATTACCAACATGCAAAGGACAGCTACTACTGACATAAAAAATTTTATAGCCTCAAAATATCAATAGTACTAAATTGTGAAACCCTGCTGTAATAGATCTGAAAGTTTTAGTTACAAATCCCTGTAAGTGGCTGATGAAATCGATTCAGTCTCCAAAAGCAAATGTGTATACAGTCCAAATATTACACATTTCCAATATATTTACTGGTTTTCATAGATCATAATGTAAGAACCCCATATCTACACAGTAAAAATAACAGTAAGTCCAAGTCTTCATTGAATCAACTTTGTTTTTTTAAATTCTCAGAGACATGAATCACTATCAGACATGTTCTGGGACTCATGTTATTAAACCAGAAAGTCAGAAGCTCATAAGCAGCCTATGGATCTGATGTATGCTTTGGGGGGATATTAAAGTCATTCATTGCCTAATCAAGTAATATGGGAACATTTTAATTGAGAAGGAGGTTCATATAATCTCATTCCACAAGATATTTTTAATTAAAAAGTAAAAGACCACTAATCTCAAAGTGGACTTGGTGAGTTATTTTATTGCTTCTATCCTTTTGAGAGAGATTAGAGGATTTGCTTCATAAAGTCTATCAGGTAGTGATTAAGGGGGCCCCTGGTGGATTATAATATTTTGTCTCATAAGGATAAGAATGAATATTCTATTAAAGACTTGTCACCTGACTTTCTGAATTTAGGAGTCAGAAGGGGAAATTATGAAGCAGGCAGTTTGTCTTCAGTTACCTTTACTGTCTTACTCTACCATTTCTTCCCTTTTGGGTTCAAATTCTGTCTGTCCAGTTCCTTCATGCTTCCCCCATAGAAATCTGTCAGTTGTATACTAAGAACATTAATTCAAGCAGCAGCAATCTTCCTATAAATATTGCTGAAGCTTAAAAAAAAATCACAAAATGAAAGCTATTCTTGTTTTCCCACCATTAAGTATTATAAGCCTAAATACAGGGTTAAGAAATATCTCAGAACTGGAGGTACCTAATCGAACAGCATGAAATATTGGTCCTGCCCAAGACATATAGTGATTTAAAAGCCAAAAACTAAAAATAGTGTAGCTTTTAGGCTTCCCTGGTGACTTGGTGATAAAAAATCCACCTGCCAATGCAGGAGACGCGAGTTGTCGGGAAAGCATGTGGAAAGCTCTCCACGTGCTGCAGAGCAGCTAAAGCTCCTGCACCACAACTATAGAGCCTGTGTTCCCGAGCACGGGAATCGCAACTACCGGGCCCATGGGCTGCAACTACTGAAGCCCATGCCCCCTAGAGCCCACGCCCCTCAACAAGAGAGGCAACGGCAATGAGAAGCCTGCTCACCACAGAGAAAAGCCCATGTACTGCAAGGAACACCCAGCACAGCCAAAAATCAATCAATAAAATTATTTTTTAGATGTATCTTTCAATGTATCTTAAACCTTATAATACCATATGAAATATACATTATATATAAATTAATATATGTATGATATATATTTGGGCTTCCCTTGTGGCTCACCTGGTAAAGAATCTGCCTGCAATGCGGGAGACCTGGGTTTGATCCCTAGGTTGGAAAGACCCCCTGGAAAAGGGAAAGGCTATCCACTCCAGGATTCTGGTCTGGAGAATTCCATAGAATGTATAGTCCCTGGGGGTCACAAAGAGTCAGACAGGACTGAGCAACTTTCACTCTCATGATATATATAGTGATCCCATTTTGTCTTGGCTAAAAGAAGCCAAACACATTTCTTCATTAACATATTACATAACAAGTAAAAAATTTACACTGCAAAAAATTGTCCTCCTTATCAGTAATTGAAGTCTAATTTGATATCTCTCATGTTACTTGGGGTTAACAACATGGAATCTTTGCATATCTATTTAAATTCAACTATTTTTGAAGTTTTATGATCTGTAGGATCTTTGAATGCAAAAAATATCCCAAATCTAATTAGGTACAGAAATATTGGTCATTCAAAAATAAAGCATTAAAAGAGAGAATATGATTCAAAATATAAGCAGAAGCATTAAATAAAAATATCCTTATTTAAGTCTCTCATGTGACAGAAAAATGGAGAAATAAATTCGGCATGTAAGCAGGCCAGGGAGAGAGCCAAGAAGCTCAGGGTCTCCTCTTCTAAAATAACAACACTTTCAAGTGCTTGGGACACATAAAGTTTTTATGAGGCTTCAGAAGCAATTTCTTTGCATTTGTGTTGTCAGTTCAGCTCAATCACAGCCGTGTTAGACTCTTTGGAAACCCATGTTTTGCAGCATGCCAGGCTTCCCTGTCCATCATCAACCCCAGGAGCTCACTCAAATTAATGTCCACTGAATCAGCGATGCCATCCAACCATCTCATCCTCTGTCGTCCCCTTCTCCTCCTGCCTTCAATCTTTCCCAGCATCAGAGTCTTTTCAAATGAGTCAGTTCTTCTTCGCATCAGGTGGCCAATGTATTGGAGTTTCAGCTTCAGCATCAGTCCTTCCAACGAATATTCAGAACTGATTTCCTTTACGATGGACTGGTTGGATCTCCTTGCAGTCTGAGGGACTCTCAGGAGTCTTCTCCAACACCACAGTTCAAAAGAATCACTTATTCTGCACTCAGCTTTCTTCACAGTCCAACTCTCACATCCATACATGACTACCGGAAAAACCATAGTCTTGACTAGATGGACCTTTGTTGGCAAAGTAATATCTTTACTTTTTAATATGCTGTCTAGGTTGGTCATAGCTTTTCTTCCAGGGAGCAAGCATCCTTTAATTTCACGGCTGTAGTCACTATCTGCAGTGATTTTGGAGCCCGAAAAAAAGTCTGTCACCATTTCTATTGTTTCCCCATCTATTTGTCATGAAGTGATGGGACTGGATGCCATGAACTTAGCCTTTTGAATGTTGAGTTTTAAGTCAGCTTTTCACTCTCCTCTTTCACTTTCATAAAGAGGCTCTTTATTTTTACTTTTTTTTAATTTTTATTTTTTAGTTTGTTTTGCTTTACAATACTGTATTCGTTTTGCTATACATTGACATGAATCAGCCACTAGTGTACATGAGCTCCCAATCCTGACCCCCCACCCCGACCCCACACCATCTCTCTGGATCATCCCCATGCATCAGTCCCAAGCATCCTGCATGTTGCATCTAACCTAGGCTGGCGATTCGTTTCACTTATGATATCATACATGTTACAATGCCACTCTCCCAAATCATCCCACCTTCTCCCTCTCCCACAGAGTCCAAAAGGCTGTTCTCTACATCTGTGTCTCTTTTGCTGTCTCTCATACAGGTTTATCATTACTATCTTTCTAAATTCCATATACATGTGTTAGTATACTGTATTGGTGTTTTTCCTTCTGGCTCACTTCACTCTGTATAATCAGCTCCAGTTTCATCCACCTCATTAGAACTGATTCAAATGTATTCTTTTTGATGGTTGAGTAATACTCCATTGTGTATATGTACCACAGCTTTCTTATCCATTCATCTGCTGATGGACATCTAGGTTGCTTCCATGTCCTGGCTATTATAAATAGTGCTGTGATGAACATTGGGGTACACGTGTCTATTTCAATTCTGGTTACCTCGGTGTGTATGCCCAGCAGTGGGATTGCTGGGTCATAAGGCAGTTCTATTTCCAGTTTGTTAAGGAATCTCCACACTGTTCTCCATAGTGGCTGTACTAGTTTGCATTCCCACCAACAGTGTAAGAGGGTTCCCTTTTCTCCATACCCTCTCCAGCATTTATTGCTTGTAGACTTTTGGATCGCAGCCATTCTGACTGGTGTGAAATGGTACCTCATTGTGGTTTTGATTTGCATTTCTCTGATAATGAGTGATGTTGAGCATCTTTTCATGTGTTTGTTAGCCATCTGTATATCTTCTTTGGAGAAATGTCTAGTTCTTTGGCGCATTTTTTTTACTGGGTCATTTATTTTTCTGGAATTGAGCTGCATAAGTTGCTTGTATATTTTTCCTCTTCACTTTCTGCCATAAGAGTGGTGTCATCTGCATATCTGAGGTTACTGATATTTCTCCTGGCAATCTTGATTCCAGCTTGTGCTTCTTCTAGCCCAGCATTTCTCATGATGTACTCTGCATATAAGTTAAATAAGCAGGGTGATCACATACAGCCTTGAAGTACTCCTTTTCCTATTTGGAACCAGTCTGTTGTTCCATGTCTAGTTCTAACTGTTGCTTCCTGACCTGCATACAGGTTTCTCAAGAGTCAGGTCAAGTGTTCTGGTATTCCCATCTCTTTCAGAATTTTCCACAGTTTATTGTGATCCACACATTAAAAGGGTTTGATGTAGTCAGTAAAGCAGAAGTAGATGTTTTTCTGGAACTCTCTTGCTTTTTCAATGATCCAGCATATGTTGGCAATTTGATCTCTGGTTCCTCTGCCTTTTCTAAAGCCAGCTTGACATCTGTAAGGTCTCGGTTTATATACTGTTGAAGCCTGGCTTAGAGAATTTTGAGCATTACTTTGCTAGCATGTGAGATGAGTGCAATAGTGTGGGAGTTTGAACATTCTTTGGCATTTTCTTTCTTTGGGATAGGGATGAAATTTGTGTTGGACAACACTATAATGAACCTATCATAATTTCTTCCCTTTCAAGATACCGATTCCAATCACTGCTACACACACCAACACACATACACAAGGTTTAAGGAAAGATATTTTATAATGTTATAGCCTAGCAGCCTCACCAGTGTAACCTAACCTTCAGGTGGTGTCTCACTTCTATGTTTATCCCGCTGGATATGAAGGTCTACCCCCAAATGATGATCTAAAAATATACAGAAGTTAACAGTCAAAAGGAAAGACTGTTTTTCCATCCCAGACTTTTCACTAACATTATATACTCTTCTTTAAATACTCCTGCTGCTGCTGCTGCTAAGTCACTTCAGGCGTGTCTGACTCTGTGCAACCCCATAGACGGCAGCCCACCAGGTTCCCCGATCCCTGGGATTCTCCAGGCAAGAACACTAGAGTGAGTTGCCATTTCCTTCTCTAATGCGTTAAAGTGAAAATTGAAAGTGAACTAGCTCAGTCGTGGTTGACTCTTAGCGACCCCATGGACTGCAGCCTACCAGGCTCCTCCATCCATGGGATTTTCCAGGCAAGAGTACTGGAGTGGGGTGCCATTGCCAAATACTCTTCATATTTATACAAATTACTCTTGATACCAGTTACCTCCCTCATAGAACTCTCATGATCTTTTTCTTGTGGTGGACAATTTCCCAAGGGAAATATTATGCAAAGCAGGATAATATGTCCTCAGACAATCAAAAAATGTCCCCAGTATTCCACTGTGGATCTGACTGCAGATTTGGCCACTGGTTCCTACGGCTTTCCTGATAGCTCAGCTGGTAAAGAACCTGCCTGCACTGCGGGGGACCTGGGTTTGACCCCTGGGTTGGGAAGATCCCCTGGAGAAGAGAAAGGCTACCCACTCCAGTATACCAGCCTGGAGAATTCCATGGACTGTATGGTCCATGGGGTCACAAAGAGTCAGACACAGCTGAGTGACTTTCACTTCACTTCACTTCTTCACCCTTACATACCCATGTCTGTCCAATATGAGCCAAATAGGTCCACCATAGGGTAGGCCAGCTACCGCCATCCCTTACTTTGCGTCATGCCAGCGTTTATCACTTCTTTCCCCATCTTGATTACATCTTCCTCCTCTATGCCCTTTAGTTCTTGTTTCTACTCTGGACTGAATCAGGAGGATACAAAATTGTTAAAGAGTTTGGTAAATCTGGTCAGTTACTATGATTACCTAATATATAACAGAAGATATTAAATGCATAACCGTGCTTGAAACTTGACAACCATGCCCATGGTTTGTGACATAAGTTCCGGTTCCCAGTGCCACATGACCATTCAGGGTTTCTTGTTCAAAGGGTAATAGAAACTGCCAAAGGCACTGAAATATAAAATGATTTCCCCTTTTTTTTTTTTTTTTTTTTCAGCTTCTCTCAAATAGTCATTGTATTCATGGCATTTTCCATTTGTTTGCTGGGAGAGTGAGGACCTTCACAAGCACACTGGGAACTTTGTACTGCAACTCAGGGCATGTGTGTTCCTGGCCCATCAGCTCTAGGGCTTCATTTTTAAACCAGGCATCAAATGAGATATCCACACCCACTTCCTCATAAGTGTTCAATGTCAAGTCTACCAAATACAGGTCTCAGGAGAGTACTGGAACTTCATCAACACAGGGCTGCTAAATGAGTAAATGACATGAAAAAGAATGGCCTTCAAGTTGCAAAACTTCCTACTTGAGCCTAGTTTCACTGTGGTTTTTTTCACAAGTCTAGCTAACCTACACACCACTAAGATCTATTCTGTCTGAGATGCAGAAAGTCCTACAGAAAAGGATAAAGAAAGAATGGGGAGAGGGACCACAGTTCACTGCAAAAGTACCACAAAGATCACACTGAAATGTTTTGTCACCATAAAACACCTATGGGTAATCCACCAATCCTTAAATTTAATGCTGTATTGACATAAACATTTTAACTAAAAGCTGAAAATATTTTTCCAGTATTCATGCTTTTGGGGAATGTTGAGTAAAATGATCCACAAGCTCATTTGGTATGCTTCTGCTTTAAGATCTCCCAGAATTGAGCATGCTTCACCCTCTGAGTGAGACTGCACATTGATTACGTAAAGGCTTTGTAATGGAAATTTCTAGACCAGAGGAGAGAAAAAGTGTGTGTGTGTATGAGAAAGAGAGAGAGAGACAGACAGAGAGATAAAGGGTTTCACCAGACTATTTCTTATATAAACGAAGGTCCAAATTACATTTAGCTATTATGCACTCTGCTGTAATTCAATCTTCCAAATACCCTAGTCCCCAGGCCTAGAACGGTACCTTTCCAGACTTGAGGCAGACAGTAACAGTGTGTTTTCCAGGTTTATCACTGACAACATCATGCAGGACTCACTGGGACTCCCCATACCTCACACAGACATGCTGTCCCTTTTATAATGAACTTCTCATGCCTTGGATTGACTTAAACTAATACAAGAGGCAAACCTGCTAGACTTCACTCTCATGAAGACTTTCTTTTACCTTATTAGGGAAACAAAAAAGAAAGTTATTTCCCAAAATAGACCACAGAGACAGGCATATAAAAAGTGTTTCAGGCAGAGGACTTGCATATGGTCTTAATTTAATCCCCCTCAGTCAATGCATGGAGCTGTCCCCTAGGCAAGAGAACATTGATGGAGGTTGGCACCTTTAAAGGATCATGGCCTTGGTCTTTTATTGGCCTCTTGATCATTTTTTTATAAACATATTTCATTAGAAATGTAAGAATTTTTTGAGCCCATGTTGGAATTTTCTTAAGGATCATTCAAAATACCCTCTATCAAAAGAAAACAAGCAATTTGACACACTATAAACAGTTTATAAATAATTACATACAATAGACCTTAGCAGTGAATATTCCCAGATTTTTTTAAACTCTAAAGTAGTTAAGTAGCTTATCTGTGTCACAGAGTTCTAAATATCTAAGATATTTTGTGCTACAGAGCTCTAAAGAGATGATTAATACTTGCTTGAACAGTAACCAGATAAAGGATTTCAAGTACACCTTTAATGGAAAATATTTTTCCCTTGTTCTCCCAGGTTACAAGATATAATTCTTCATGTATTAACCAGCCAGTAGGCAAACGAGAATTGGGAAAAATATGATTAGTGTAATTTTCCCCTAGATATTAAAAAAATGTTTACTCTGACTTCTATGTATTAAACAAATAAAAGGAAACTATTCTCACCATTACACCTCCAAAATGACTTACTAGTTAACAAAAATATTAATTTTGCAGTAATAATGATGCTTTTAGTGACAGTATATATACAAATTCAAGTAGCACAGATTATACTTACATATTTATATCTGATTTTACTAATAGGTTTAATTATTTTTAACTGTGTTAGCAAGATTTCTGAATAAATTATTTCACAACAAAGGTTTTCAGGAGAATGCTGCTGCTGCTGCTAAGTCACTTCAGTCGTGTCCAACTCTGTGTGACCCCATAGACGGCAGCCCACCAGGCTCCCCCGTCCCTGGGATTCTCCAGGCAAGAACACTGGAGTGGGGTGCCATTGACTTGCTACATATATGAAGTGTTATCAGAGTTCAGGGATAATATTTTTAAAATGTCAACTATTAACACAAATTTTACATATAATAAAAATTGCATTATAGCCTATAAATTAATTTCTAAGAACTCTTATCAGACATATATTTATTATGAGTATTTTAACAGTGTGACAGAAAATACAGCATGCCTGTGATGCTAACACTTTTATTTTGAGGTACAATTTCTCAGTTTACACATTTTGGTAAATACAGAGTCAATGGCTTGATTGTCTTCACATC
>SJYA01000700.1:485273-508764 GCA_006410615.1 Neotragus moschatus
AGGCAATATCTTCTACAGAGGTAACTCTTCCTATTAACATCTAATATATTATACATATGGGCTTTCCTGGGGGTTCAGTGGTAAAGAAACTGTCTGCAATGCAGAAGATTCACATTTGATCCCTTGGTGGAGAAGATCCCCTGGAGAAGGAAATGGCAATCCACTCTAGTATTCTTACCTGGAAAATTCCATGAACAGAGGAGCCTGGTGGGCTGTAGCACACCTAGAGCCATGGGGTTGCAAAAGAGTCAGACATGACTTAGTGACTAAACAACTCAACAGTATTATACATACACTTCTTTTAAAATATATATTTATGACACCTGAGCATGTACCTATTTGTTTAACTCATAATAGCTGCTTCCTTCTCAGGCCCCATTCTCGCTATTTACTTCCTACAAACATCCTTTCTAACTGCTGGTGAAATTATTGCGTCTCTACCTATAAGAATTCCCAACTAATAATTCAGCCTAACAATATAACAGGAAGAGAGATCACTTAGTTTAGAAATTAGTATTGTTTCTGCACAATTATTAAACCCCACTAAGTATTCCCTGAAGTCAAACGCAAATGTTATGAATCAAAATCCAGTCATAGATTTGGAAAAAGAGGATAGGTTATTAATGACTGAAAGCTGCTGTATTTATTGAGCCACTGTGACTTTTAAAGCTCTGTTTCAATAAACACGAGAAAATAACAAAGAGATAAGATATTCTTTTAATTCTTAAAGGCATTACATTTGAATTCTTAGGCTGCATAAAGAGAGATGTTGTATAAATATAGCAGATAATAGTGGAAAAAGAGAGAGAGAGGCAGGAATAAGAGATGATTAATCTTTAGGATTAGCAAGTGGATTGTAGCATGAAATAATAGGAAACAAAAAGTGGGAGAAAATTACGATTTTAAGGCTAACATATTAAAGTAGGCAGCAAAGGAACCAACAAGTGAGGTTGGATTGGAGGTGACTGAAGGAAAAATCCAACCAGTCCATTCTGAAGGAGATCAGCCCTGGGTGTTCTTTGGAAGGAATGATGTTAAAGCTGAAGCTCCAGTACTTTGGCCACCTCATGCAAAGAGTTGACTCACTGGAAAAGACTCTGATGCTGGGAGGGGTTGGGGGCAGGAGGAGAAGGGGACGACAGAGGATGAGATGGCTGGATGGCATCACTGACTCGATGGGCCTGAGTCTGAGTGAACTCCGGGAGTTGGTGATGGACAGGGAGGCCTGGCGTGCTGAGATTCATGGGGTCGCAAAGAGTCGGACACGACTTAGCGACTGAACTGAAGCTGAACTGAAGGAAAAGACTTGAAAAGAAGATGAGATCTTATAACTAAAGGTGTCATTTTAAGCATTCCGTAAGCATGGGAAGATGGTTAAAACCACCAAAGTCACTTCTTCCCAGAAACTCATAATAGAGGCACAAATTAGAGTTCTAAAGGTAAAAGAGAATCACCAGCCTCAACAGTGGAAGGAATGCAGAGCAGCCAAGATAATTAAATAAAAGAGGGCAAGAATTAGACAACACTGAAAAGGGTTTGGTCACTAAGCTAAACACACTTAGAACAGAACTGATAGAGAACTAAGAAGAGATAAGCAACAGGTTTAAGGCTAAGCCTGCATCTTGCATTTCATTCAAACTCCTATTCTAGGAACTACAATCTGGCTCAACTGAGCTAAACATGTGAAAGAAAATGACAAAACAAAAAAGTCACTGATGAAATATAGAACCCTACTGTCTATGAATTTCCTAGTCATGAATAGTCTACTGATGATTACTCTTTGGAGTTATATGAAGCATCTATTTCAAATGGAATAAAAGAGGAAAATATAGGTAATGTTTGCTAGATTTTAAATTTAATTATATTTGCAAAGCTGAGTTAACATAGAAAAAAGATCTTTAATTTTGGGAAGTTTGTTGCATTTCTTATGATGATAAGCTCTCAAATTATTATTTGTGTGTGTGTGCTACTTCTTACATTTACCAAAAGCAACAGGTTGAGGAAGATATAGATCATTCCTAAGGAAATACCCTGCATTTTCCTGATATATAGATTTTTAGTTCTCAAATATAATTAATCATTCACCAGACTGATGCTTTACTACTCCTCTACAAATTGCTCTGGGAGAACCTAACCTGCTATTTAAAGTGCATTGATTCCTTTAAATTAATTTCCTTTTTAGATCCCTCATTTGTTCTTGCTTCTCTCAGTTCTTGGCATTCACACCTACAATTATGTTCTGCCTGCTGCTTGGAATTATCTAGCCCCTATTAGAATCTACATGATTTCCCACACTTCAGATTTACATGAGCATACTTGAAATTATAATTATAGTCTTGTATTTTTGTTCAGTAATTTTAAAATATCTGAAAGCAATGAATCTTTTGCCAACAGAGATTCTGGAACATACTCTATGTAAATGGCTCTTTATCTTTTGGGGGTTTTGGACCTCTTTTAAAATTGGATGAACATCTGTTTTTCTCGAGTAAAATGCATGAATGCACACAAACACACATTTCCAAATATATTTAAATTATTTCCTTAAAAAATTTATTTACTTCCTTATTTAATTTAGGTTATTATAAAACTATTACACTAAATGTTTTCTAGGTTATAAAAAAACAAACTTCTTTCCATACGCCACTTTATGAAAGTTCCATAATAATGCAAAGTGTCTTCTTAGACAAAGCTGGTGACCATGGGTAGCATCCTTCATTCTACCTTATTTCTATATTTTAGTAACACCAAACTGCAAGACGTTTCAAACATTCTATGCTTTTTCTTTCTTTTGTGCCATTTCTTAATGCCTATTATGTCTTTTTTTGTGACTCTATGGACAGAGTGCTGAAGATTGGTGCTTTCTAATTGTAGTGCAGATGGTGACTGCAGCCATGAAATTAAAAGACTCTTACTCCTTGGAAGGAAAGTTATGACCAACCTAGACAGCGTATTGAAAAGCAGAGACATTACTTTGTCAACAAAGGTCTGTCTAGTCAAGGCTATGGTTTTTCCAGTGGTCATGTATGGATATCAAAGTTGGACTATAAAGAAAACTGAGTGCTGAAGAATTGATGTTTTTGAACTGTGGTGTTGGAGAAGACTCTTGCGAGTCCCTTGGACTGCAAGGAGATCCAACCAGTCCATCCTAAAGGAGATCAGTCCTGGGTGTTCATTGGAGGGATTGATGTTGAAGCTGAAACTCCAATACTTTGGCCACCTGATGCCAAGAGCTGACTCATTGGAAAAGACTCTGATGCTGGGAAAGATTGAAGGAAGGAGGAAATGGGGATGACAAAGGATGAGATGGTTGGATGCCATCACTACCTCAATGGACATGGGTTTGGGTGGACTCCGGGAGTTGGTGATGGACAAGGAGGCCTGGCATGCTGCAGTTCATAGAGTTGCAGAGTCAGACATGACTGAGCAACTAAACTGAACTGAACTAAATTGTAGTGGAAGAGAAGACTCTTGAGAGCCCCCTGGACTGCAAAGAGATCAAATCAGTCAATCCTAAAGGAAATCAACCCTGAATATTCATTAGGAGGACTGTTGCGGGAGCTCCAATACCTTGGCCATTTGATGCAAAGAACTAACACTTTGGAAAAGACCCCGATGCTGGGAAAGATTGAAGGCGGGAGGAAAAGACGGCAAAGAGAATCAGATGGTTTGATAGTATCACCAACTCAGTGGACGTGAATTTGAGCAAACATGGGGTATACTGGAGAGCAAAGGAGTCTGGCCTGCTACAGTCCACGGGGTTGCGAAGAGTCTGACACAGTTTAGCGACTGAACAACAATACATCTTCTTCCTTCTGTACCTCAAGAAAATAGTTTCTACCCCATTGCTCCTCCAGTATCATCAAAAATCTTCATGATTCTACATCTCACAGATGATTTTTGGTCTTTATTGTACTTGATTCTGCAGTAGCATTCAGTGTTGTTGCCCATCACTTCAAATTTTAACTATTTTCCCTTTCCGACGTCCATCATCCCTCACTTTGTGTTTTCTTCCTCATCAGTTGCTACTCTTCTTTCACACAATTTAATTTGCTCATTTTGAGTAATATATGTACTATTTCCTAGGGTTGCTCATAGATCTGTTTATCTTATTGTACATTCTCTTCCTAGACGATTCATTCTAACCATAGCTTCTAACTGATGACCCCTATCATATTTCCTAGCCAATTTTTGTCCTTTTCTGAGCTTTATGTACATATATTCAAATTCCTCTTTAGTGTTTTTTACATCTAAGTTAATCAAGTCCTACCAAACAAATGACCATTTGGTCCTATACCTAAACTTTGTGCAATTATCTCACATCAGTGAATTACACTTCACAAAGAAGAAGCCCAGGGATTATTCTTGGGACCCTGCTCTCATAGCCTGGGTTCCACAGAATGCAGAACCTAAAGCAAAGAGGTAGGTGTTACCTCTTTATTAGGGAAGAAAGCCAAATGAATCTACATTGAAAAACACGGGATTTGAGACAGAAGGGATTAAAAAACAACATGAACATGTATACTTAGTGCCACTAACTGTTCCATCTCCCAGACAACTCCCTCCAGCAGGCATAAATTGCATTTCAAGACTATTCATCCAGAAGGAAAGGGAGAAAGATTTTACCCACTAAGTTCACTTTTCTAAGAGTCAAAGAAACCAAACCTTTAACCTGGATAAGATTGAGTTTGCAAGGATGGGAAACACAAACTCTGCTTTTGGGTCACTGGCAAGATAGTAAAAAGAACCAACTCTAATGCCACTCACTGGTTACCACACCTATATATTTTAGGTGTTGTAGACAGAGTACTGCATATCACCTGTGGGATTATTACACAAATCCACTAATAGTGGCAGGGTAAGACAGTGAATTCTGGAGACACAGACATCAAATTTCCATGGTTATAAAATGTGTCCCCTGTTCTCAAACATATTCCCTGGGCTAAAATTTTCAACAGACCAGTCATTCTGTAAGTCTTTAAATATAACCAAGACTAAATTTACAAATGAACATTACAGGACCTGATGGAAAAATAGAACTCTAGCTCACAGTCTGAAGCAACCAGTCTTGTTTAGCTAAACCACAACCTGTGTAGCAATTAGCTCAAAGGGGTTAGGACTTTATCAATAACTGTAAACTTCCCAAATTTTTGCTTCACTTTTACCTTAGCATGAACTAGAGAAAGCCAAATGCGCTGCCCAACTAATAACAAAGGATGACCGCTTCTAGTTAACCTGTTTCCAAGTTTCCAATGTCAAAAACCTCTAATCAAGGTGTGTGTTTAGTTGTTCAGTCGTGTCCAACTCTACAACACCAAGGGCTAGAGCCCTCCAGGCTTCTCTATCCATGGAATTTTCCAGGCAGGAATACTGGAGTGGGTTGTACCTTAAGCCTATTTTTATGGTTCTGCCCTCCCTTCTCTGCCTTGGAGTGTTGACCAAATGGAGTAAACTTCACTGTGCTCCTTGCTATAGCAATCTGAATAACTGATCATTGCTAAGCACTGATCAGAACCAAAAAAACAATTTGCTTATATGCATGTCTTCTAGCTTGATCATGACATTTTCAAGGATAGAAGTCTTATTTAAATTTATTTGAAATCCTTAGTTATGTGTTTGGTAAGTAAATTCACAGGTAATCAATATTTTGTTAGCTATATGAAGGAAAACAGAAAATGAACAAAAAGAACAGCTGTTCACATATGATAGCAAAACATGAGAGAGACCAAGAAATAGAAGTTGGGGAAATAAGTTATATAATTATAACAATTTTTATATATAAAAACAAGAAAATTATATAAATTAAACTCAAAGCTATAATGGTGGATTAAACAAGTTCAAAAGTGGTGAAGAAGATGATAAAAGTGAATTTTGAGAAAATTTATGACTGAAGTAAACATAGAGTTCATTAACCTTGAAGAATTGTTATGACTCAGTTCACCATAGAGAGAATTGTTTTCTCAAAAGAATATGGATTTTAGCATCAAAAAAAAAATCTGGTTTGAATCCTGACTCTGATATCAATATTTAGTAAACCACTATCATCTCCAGTAATTTAAGGAAGAAACAGAAGATATTAAGAAGAGGTGGCAAGAGTACACAGAACTATAGAAAAAAGACCTTAATGACCCAGATAAACACAATGGTGTGATCACTCACCTAGAGCCAGACATCCTGGAGTGCAGTCAAGTCAGCCTCAGGAAGCATCACTAGGAACAAAGCAAAGTGACAGAATTCCAGCTGAGCTATTTTGAAATCATAAAAGATGATGTTGTGAAAGTGCTGCACTCAACATGCCAGCAAATTTGGAAAACTCAGCAGTGGCCACAGGACTAGAAAAGGTCAGTTTTCATTCCAGGCCCAAAGAAAGATCAAACTACTGCATAATTGAACTCATCTCACACACTAGCAAAGTAATGCTCAAAATTCTCCAAGCTAGGCTTCAATAGTACGTAAATAGAGAACTTCCAGATGTTCAAGTTGGATTTAGAAAAGATAGAGGAACCAGAGATCAAATTGCCAACATCTGCTGGATCACAGAAAAAGCAAGAGAATTCCAGAAAAACATCTACTTCTGTTTCATTAATGGCGCTAAAGCCTTTGACTGTGTGGATCACAACAAACTTGGAAAATTCTTCAAGAGATGGGAATACCAGACCACCAGACCTGCCTCTTGATAAATCTATATGCAGATCAAGAAGCAACTGTTAGAACTGGACATAGAATAATAGACTGATTCCAAATTGGGAAAGGATTATGCCAAGGCTGTATATTGTCAAGCAACTTATTTAACTTATATGCAGAGTACTTCATGCAAAATGCCAGGCTGGATGAAACACAAGCTGGAATCAAGATTGCCAGGAGAAATATCAATAACCTCAGATATGCAGATGATACCACACTTATGGCAGAAAGCGAAGAGAAACTAAAGAGCCTCTTGATGAAAGTGAAAAAGGAGAGTGAAAAAGTTGACTTAAAATTCCACATTCAAAAAACTAAGATAATGGCATTTGGTCCTATCACTTCATAGCAAATAGATGGGAAAACAATGACAACAGTGACCAAATTTATTTTCTTGGGCTCCAAAATCACTGCAGATGGTGACTGCGGCCATGAAATTAAAAGACACTTGCTTCTTGGAAGAAAAGTTGTGACCAACTTAGACAGCATACTAAAAAGCAGAAACATTACTTTGCCAATAAAGATCCGTCTAGTCAAAGCTACAGTTTTTCCAGTAGTCATGTATGAATGTGAGATTTGGACTATAAAGAAAGTTGAGTACTAAAGAATTGATGCTTTTGAACTGTGGTGTTGGAGAAGACTCTTGAGAGTCCCTTGGACTGTAAAGAGATCCAACCAGTCCATCCTGAAGGAAATCAGTCCTGAATATTAATTGGAAGGACTGATACTGAAGCTGAAACTCCAGTACTTTGGCCACCTCATGCGAAGAACTGACTCATTTGAAAAACCCCTGATGCTAGGATTGACTGAAGGTGGGAGGAGAAGGGAATGGCAGAGGATGAGTTGGTTGGATGGCATCACTGACTCAATGGACATGAGTTTGAGCAGGCTCTGGGAGTTGGTGATGGACAGAGAAACCTGGCATGCTACAGTCCATGGGGTCGCACAGAGTTAGATATGGCTGAGCAACTGAACTGAACTGAATTTAAAGAAATACTCGGTTGGTTTTTAAACATGGATATACAATACCAAAAATATAACCAATTAATACACAGAGAATGTAACCTGACACATTGCTTATCCTCTTTTTAAAATACTGATAAGAAAAAAAAAATCCTCTGATCTTCAATATTCTTGTCCAAAAGGAAGACTTTTACCTCTTGATACTATTTATGAGGATAAATATTTTATAATGAAAGAAAGTAAAAGTGAAATGTTACTTGTTCAGTTGTATCTGATTCTTTGGGACCCTATGGCCTGTATTAATGAAAGTAAAACACCTGCAATGTACTTTAACCTGTGAGGCACTTAATAATATTAGTTTCTGTCTCCCAAAAACACCAACTAAAGATAGATTTTAATTATGAATCCTATCTATTCATGATTTTTTTGATAAAATTTCTATGAACTCCAAGTGACTCTCAACTAATACTTGTGCAAACATTCTATCACAATAAATTATCCTTTCCCTTCATAAAGCTTTTTTTAGAATAAGATAAAGGAGTAACTAATTTTAACTTGAGAAGTTGGCCAAGGTTTCCCAAAGCATTTTAACTGGATATTGAAAATTTTGAAAAATTAGAGTCATGTTGATAGATTAAACTTTTAGGAAAGAGCATTTTTGGCTGAGGAAATAGAATTTGCTAAGAAATGAAGACAGAGATGTGAAATAGCACTCTAAAAGCACAGTCTAAGAATTACTCATTTTAGTATGAGTAGTTTATAGGCTGTGTCTGTTGTCTAAGAGAGAAGCGGGTATAAATTGATGTGGGAAGAAACCATTTAATTAGGGATCAGATGATGAAGAGAAATGAAGCTGCCAGGGGTTTTTCTAAAGGCAGAAAAGAGACTTCATAGGTTTCTAACCACACGTTTTTTACATGTTTTTAAGAGATAATCCATGAAATGCTAAATTCAACATTTTATAAGGAAAAGAATTGGAAATTTGGTGATAACAAGTAGAGTATAAAGAAACAATTTCAGTCTTAAATAATTATACCATAATTTTTTTTAATAGAGAAGCTTAACCAATAGTGTGTATGAACCAGCCCTCAAGACAGGAACTACAATTTTAATATAAGCAAGCTAATTTAATAAAACTGTACATTGGTTTGGTTATTTCATTTAGGTCTCAAAGAATCTCTAGAAGTGTTTTTCAACCAAGATATGTGGCTCCAAATAATAAGATCCAATGATTAATTCCACTAATCTCGTGGATCCAAGTAACTATTACCTTGGTACCCAAGAGTGAGGGTGGGGCAAATAAGCATTCATTGGATATTCAGGGTGACAGAAACTTTTCCAGCACAAGTTCTCATTAATTTTCTTTCAAAGACTCTTGTTTTTAGCATTTCATACACTGATATGAAAATAAGATATCAGCTTCAGTTTTTCCAAATTTATGAATATCTGTTGTTCTTAGGGCATCCACAGATTCTTCTCCTAACTGGCTGCCTTTTCCCTTCTCTGTTGCAGGTGGATAAGTCGATGCAGATATTGCAGGGTGTTAGCATTTACCTGTTACTCTGCTCTCCTGTTTTGGCAGTTGTCACAGACTACAACCAGAGCATCAGCTCAGCTGAACTCTACCTCTTCCAAATAAAGAGACTCACAAGTTTCTATACAAATTTAAGGAAATGCGCTACAGCCAAGAGTGTCATAGCTGTTTAACCATATTATGAATCAGACATCAAATGAAACTAAATGGGAAAGACTTTAAGAGTTTTGGATTTTATTCAGGGCTCAGTTTATGATACAAGATTAGCATTTAATGCAGATATGTATACTATAGCATATTAACTAGAGTTTTTATGATTTCCTTCTTCCCAGGCTATTATTTCATACCAATATTGTGATGAATGTAAAGAATAACATATGTGTGTGCAAAAAGTAACACAACCATTGTAATAGAATGAATTATTATTACAATAAACTATCAGTCTCAGGATGGGAAAGACTATTCACTGAAGGGATTGTGTGAAAAAAATAGTACCAGATGGACCATTGTGTTGATCTGTGTGAATTCAGTAGGGATTTAACCCTGAAATGACCGATGTCCCTGTTTTGTTTTCTATTTTAACACTTCAAGGGTATCTTCCTTTGCTGCCTTTCTAGTCTACAATATCAGAAAGAGCCCCAGAGGCACTGGCACCAACAATATACAGGACTACGATTATCAAAATGCATTTAAAGAACTCAGTGATATTTCTATAGCTCTCTGGAGTCACATACAAATATAAACTCTCAAATCCAACACACTGATTTAATGGATAAAATATATGTGGAATTAAGAATCAAATTCTCTTCCTGACTTTCCTAGGAATGCAATGGGTGTCTGGAGAGGAATTTTTTAAATTATATAGTGGTGAATTTTCTTCACCACTCCAATAGGAACACGGATGCTTAGCTTCACATGACTACAAATGCAAACTAATGTGAAGTCCTACAGTCAGTGGGCTGTAAATATATTTAGGATAAATTATTCCAAAGCAGTAAAAATATAATTCTTTGTCATGCTAACGAGAATGATCTGCTTAAGAAAATGTCCCTGTTGGTTAGAATTAGGTTTTAATTATCTTTTGCCTCTACCCTCGCCGCCCATAATCAGTAGAGATGTTCTTATCTAGGGGGTAATGCAATGAAATCTAATTCCATCAGAACTTTACAAAGTTGAATCAATATGTCCTTTTATTCTCCCTTAACAGAGATTTTAAGAGCATTCCTATATTCTTTTTTAAACTGTTTAAATAAATATTAGAGTCTTTCCAGTAAAGTCTGTACAGTGCTCTACTTGATAGCTCAGAATGCTTCTAGCAGGAGAAAGACAAAATTGAGACCTGCCTTGGGGAAAAAAAAAAAAAAAAAGTGTATCTTAGCTTACTTTCACAATAATTATAAACACATTTTACTTCAGATTCTTCTCCCCTGGAGAGGAGTCATGAGAAACCTCATAAAAATCAACTTTCCTAGTTTAAAAAAAAAGGGGAAAGAAAATAAAATGCTACATGTTCTACTCACTCTAAGTTTTCAGAAATCATAGACAAAATTTTTAAATATCCAAAATTCTGTTTCTGGCTGATCTAATCACAAAATCTTCTTTTANCTTCTCCCCTGGAGAGGAGTCATGAGAAACCTCATAAAAATCAACTTTCCTAGTTTAAAAAAAAAGGGGAAAGAAAATAAAATGCTACATGTTCTACTCACTCTAAGTTTTCAGAAATCATAGACAAAATTTTTAAATATCCAAAATTCTGTTTCTGGCTGATCTAATCACAAAATCTTCTTTTAAGAAACAGCTATAAGCCTTCTTCATGACAAATCCATGAAAGCCATTTTGAAATTTATTAATATGAAATTTGGGGGCTTTCCTGACAGTTCAGTGGTAAAGAATCTACCTGCCAATGCAGGAGACACAGGAGACCCAACTTTAACCCCTGGGTTGGGAGGATCCCCTGGAGAAGGAAATGGCAACCTACTCCAGTATTCTTGCTTGGAAAATCCTGTGAACAGAGGAGCCTGGCCATCTACAGTCCATGGGGTCACAAAGAATTGGACACAAATTAGCAACTAAGCAACAATGACAAAATATGACATTCTAGCCTTCAAAACATATTTACATTCAACTTCACATTTGAGCCTCAAAAAATTCACTGTATTAGTACAGCAACCAACAAAGGAGATAATTTTTTTTCTGGCTTTTAATAGTGAGACTAGAGCAACTTGGGTTGGAAGCTGAGACATTAGGTTTATAGTCTCAATGTGAAATAAAGTCAGTTATCACTGACTGAGAATATTTAGATATTACACACTCTCACAGAGTGTTAAATTTATTAATTCAAAATCCAAAATATATTTCAGTTCAATTCAGTTCTGTCACTCAGTTGTGTCCGATTCTTTGTGACCCCATGAATCGCAGCACGCCAGGCCTCCCTGTCTATCACCAGCTCCCGGAGTTCACTCAGACTCACATCCATCAAGTCAGTTATGCCATCCAGCCATCTCATCCTCTGTCGTCCCCNAATCTGTTTCTCACTTCCACTGTATAATCATAAGGGATTTGATTTAGGTCATACCTGAATGGTCTAGCAGTTTTCCCTACTTTCTTCAATTTGAGTCTGAATTTGGCAATAAGGAGTTTGTGAACTGAGCCATAGTCAGCTCCTGCTCTTGTTTTTGTTGACTGTATATGGGTATTTTCACATGATGAAACTGAACCTCTGAAAATGTAAGCACTTTGTAGACATTGAGTACATACAGAGATATTAATAGCATGTCAACTTTAGTCTATTTGCCTCCAAAATGCAAATTTTTCTTCATTTACATGACCACCCAGTGGTCTTCACTTTTCTGCATCTAGCATGATGGAGTGAACACTCAATTACAGGTAAGTTAGGAATAAGAATATGAGAAGTTTTTTCCAGCTGGGTTTAGCTAATAAGATAATCTAAGAAAGGGCTTCTCAACTTCTGGGTTTATAATGAGGAGGGTAGGCTTCCTTATTGAATAAACTGATTTGCCCCTTTTTATTGCTAAAGAAATGACAGAAGAGGAGTCGACTTTCCCATCTTAAGCTTCTGCTCTCCAGAGTTCTCTCTGCCAACCCAGAGCCACCCACCCTGCAAAGTAGTCTCCATCATTTTGTCCCAGGAAATAACCGCTCCCTTCATGGATCTCAGTGAAGCCTAAACAGACTCAATTGTTTTTTTTCCCTTTTTAAAACACACTTGATATCTTCTTTGATGGTCCTATGAGAACTGATAAGAATGAGATACACTGAAAGTAAACAGGAATAAGTTCTTCTAATTCAAATATAAAAATCTATCTTTGATCCTCTATTATAAATTCTTCCCTTTTGTTCATGTTTTTCTTTTAAAAAGCCTTTTCTCAGTGAGAAACTGCTCCCGTGATTCTGACAGTCAAAATATGAGAATCATTAAAAAATCGCAAGTGAGAGTAAATATAGATATTTCTGATACTGAACTCTATTTTGAAATAACTACGTTATCACATATTTATTTATATAAATATGTATTCTGTTGATTGCATATTTTAACATGTTGCTAAACTGTGGGAAAACTGTCAATTTAAAAAAAAAACTTATTTTATTTTAATTCTCCAATAAAAAAAAAGATGCTCCTTTGAGGAAGGAGAAGGGAACTTATCTTCATTCTTCTGACAAATCTTTCATGATGTTTCCTCTTCACATTTCTATAGCTTCCTAATCTTAATAAGTTATTTGACATGTTATTAAGAGACCTTCCAAGTACCTCATTAATTCCTAAGAAATATGTTACTTACTGAAATATCTGAATGAACAAAATGATATTTGTTTTCTTTTAAGGAAGTATTAGTTGGCTCTCCCCCAAAATTAGCTTACTAACTGTAGCCAATAGTGTCTAAGTCCCAAAACAAGGTCACAGCTACTGCTAAACATTAAAGAGTTGAGCTGCTATTGCATGTAGAAACTTGCATGCACTAACAAGGCAAGAGCCATGTGGAAGTTTTTGGTTCAAAACAGTTCCTCACAAACAATGTTTTATATGCTTCAAAACTGCTATGAGACTAGATTCTGAATGTCCTCACCACAAAAAAGAAATAAGTATGTGGTGTGATGTGACAAAGACGTTAGTTAAAACTATTGGTGTTAACCATATGGCACTATATAAGTGTATAAAATCAACACACTGTATACCTCAAATTTGCACAATGTTTAATGTCAATTATACCCCCCCCCCAAATAAAGAAAAACTAATTTAAGCAACTATATCATCAAAATCTCAAAAATTGTCATGGATTTTTTTCTAACTTAATAGTGCTCATATTTTTTTATAAGCTAAAACTACATCAAATATACTCTCAGGATAACTTTCCATGTCCAAGGAAACAAGGTTAGGATTTTTTTTAAGTTTGGGAAACACTGAACTAAAGAGATGTATATTTAATATCATATAAAAAGAAAACCAATATGAATGAGTTTATTCTTTAAGTTTCAGTATTCAGTTTTATTTTCTACATTTGGGGTACACTGCTTACTTCAATTCGGAGAAGGCAATGGCACCCCACTCCAGCNAGGTTAGGATTTTTTTTAAGTTTGGGAAACACTGAACTAAAGAGATGTATATTTAATATCATATAAAAAGAAAACCAATATGAATGAGTTTATTCTTTAAGTTTCAGTATTCAGTTTTATTTTCTACATTTGGGGTACACTGCTTACTTCAATTCGGAGAAGGCAATGGCACCCCACTCCAGCACTCTTGCCTTGAAAATCCCATGGATGGAGGAGCCTGGTAGGCTGCAGCCCAGGATGTTGCAAAGAGTTGGACACGACTGAGTGACTTCATTTTCACTTTTCACTCTCATGCATTGGAGAAGGAAATGGCAACCCACTCCAGGGTTCTTGCCTGGAGAATCCCAGGGATGGGGGAGCCTGGTAGGCTGCCGCCTATGGGGTCGCACAGAGTTGGACACGACTGAAGTGACTTAGCAGCAGCAGCAGCAGCAGCAGCAGCTTACTCCAATTACAATTACCCAACTAAGTTTTTAAGTTGACTAGAGTCAGTTTTTCAAAACATAAAACATAGCTTGGTTATCAGTCTTTCTGCAAAGGATGTGCATTATTCAGGCTTCATGGAAGGAGTGGGCAACGTCTAGACAATCCAGGTTATCTCATAAAAAGAAGTTAACAAGGAAAAATAAAGCTGCTAGAAGACCTGAAAAGAAAACCTCAGGAGAATGAGGCCACCTAGAAAGTTGCTAATACCCTTAGGAACAAGGGTGGGAGTGAGTATTACTGGAGCCAAGGGGCTGGGGCCAACATCTGCCCTGTTGGATGGGTGCTGGGACCAGTGAGAGAGACTGCCCCGATGGAGCTGAAAGCCTGGAAGTTCCTCCTCAAATAATTTTTTGGAATTCTTGAAAAATGAATTACATTAGTCCACCAGGAAGTTTTTTTTTTTTTTTCACCTTCAAGAAATCTTGTTCAGAATGGTCACTTGTCTAATGTATGATTTTTCCTGTGTGCTCTACAAGTGGACTGAAGTGAAGTGAAAGTTGCTCAGTCGTGTCTGACTCTTTGCGACTCCATGGGCTATACATTTCATGGAATTCTCCAGGCCAGAACACTGGAGTGGGTAGCCTTTCTCTTCTCTAGGGGATCTTTCCAACCTAGGGATCAAGCCCAGGTCTCCCACATTGCAGGCAGATTCTTTCCCAGATGAGTTATTAGGGAAGCCCTATAAGTGGACACTAATGATAGCAAAATAGAATCATTTATCATCTGATATCTGGCTTCATTAAACTATTTGCTGGCCTTTCATATTCCTTCTCCTATACTAATTCTCAAAAGGCCAGCTAAATCCAGGCAATGCTTTACAAAGATTTACAGAAAGCTCAGGGACACTAATGGAAAAAGAAAAGAGGACAATTTCAAAGCGGATATTTACCAGCAGTCCCAGTGTCATCTGAGCACTCATGACTACAAACAGCCTTTTGCCCAGGCTACCCCTCAACTTAGGACCTACCAGCCATTATGTTCAAGAGCTGGTATACATACTGTCATGTCACCTTGTACCCGAGTACAAGCCCCAGACCAGACAACACAATTCAGAGGCGCTACTCAAATCCACAATGAAGACAGATTATATAGATGTGGAAAGTAATGTGATTCTTTAGTGCTCTGAATGAAGGGATTTCAAATTGACATTCAAATTTTCTCTTTAACGAAAAACTCCATTAGATCATTTTCCCCCCAATACCCACCAGAAAAGATCAGTTTTCTTCTAAGTAAGAGTAGTAACAGGAGTGGTAATAAATATATTGCTAACATCTTCAAATTAATTCCACATTTCTCACCCATACAGTTCCAGCAGTATTAACCAGACTCAGAGTCCCTCTTCATGCAGTCAGTTACATTGTTAAGCTTTTTATGTACGTTCTCTTTGGTCCTGCCCTAAAGTTGACAAAGCGAATTACAAGGATTAACAATTTAAAAAAAAATAAGCATAGTTTCTTACTGTAGAATGTATTTCCATACAGATATGATGCCAGGATAACAGAAAGGAGAGACAATCCAAGATGTGGCTAAATTTTATTTGGATTTTCTGAGAGGTTTTCTTAAGAGGTGACCCTGGAGATGGACCTGATGGGAAAAAAGAGCCAACTAGTTGAAAATATGAAGGAAAACACAATTGTTAAGAAAGGCAAAGGCTTTTGGATCACAAGTAAGCTTGTTATAAATGAAAAGCAGAAAAGGGAAGTAAAGGAAGAAAAAATGTAGAATAGATAGGGAATAAGAAACGTAACCAGAACAGGAATAATACAAGTCCTTGTGGAAATGTTAAGAGTCTGATTTTTTTTTCCTAAAGTGTAGGTGAAAGTCACTGGAGGATTTTAAGCAGGAGAGTGATATGGTTTCATTCTCATTTTTAAATTATTACTCTGACTGCTGAGAATGGATTGTAGGGGGAGGGGGGAGACTAATTATTTAAAAATCTGTTACATAAAATAAAGTGACTGATGACAATTTCTTGGGCTAGGAGGGAATAGTGAAGCTCAAGAGAAACACAATTGTTTTGGAGGCAAAGCTGACAATCCTTAATGGGTTGATTGCATGTGGAATGTGAGAAGAATCAAGATGTTTTTTGCTCTTTTATTTTTTCTATTTTTGCTTGTTTGGGGCTTGGTATCTGAGTAGAACAGAATCAAGTAGGAACAAGTTTGGGGGGTAATATCAAGATTGCAGTTTTGATCTATTTACTTTGAGACCTATTGAAGTCTAAGTGAATATGCCAAGTAGGCATTTGATATTGAGGGAAGATTTACAACTAGAGGTATACACCTGTGAGTCACCAAAGTACAGACTGTATTTAAAGCCAGACATTTATAAAAGACTTTTTAGAGAGTACACAGTTGAGAAAAGTATAGTGTTCAAGACTAAGCCCAAGGTCTCAGAATTAGAGGTTATGTGGGGGAGGATACTAAGTAAAGCAAATTGAGCTGAAGGAGTGAGTTAGTAGCAAGAAACTCAGGACAATGTGAAGTTCTCAAAAATAGGATAAAAAAAATTCAGTAAGAATGAAATGGTCTACTAATTGTCTGTTGTTGAAAGACCAAATAATATCAGGAGTGATGAAAAGTGATCTCTTTCTTTGGCAAAATGGAGATTGTTGATAACCTTGACAAGAGTAGTTTCAACAAAGTGTATAAGAAGAAAGCCCAAGAGTGGAGCAGACACCAGAATCATCATTAAGACCCTACCTACCTGGAGCTCTTTCTAACAGAAACTTCTTCACATCATGTCTTTGCAAACAAGGAACCTTAAGGCAACTCATGTATAACTTAGAAACCTACTCTTATCCTCCAAGACCAGAAATGACTGGGAAAAGACGTTGAGGTGGTTTGGTCTACTTTATGTCAAGCCCAGGGATAAGAAGCCAGATCAATCAAATTCTCTTTCTGTGATCTGACTCTGAAGCATAAAATATAAAGAATCAGTTCAAACTGAACTTACCAGATTGGCAGAGCAAGGCCTCAAGACTGGAGCTTTGATGGATCCTTGTGAACAGACATTAGCTATGGATGGAGACATACCATTATGGTATGGACGGACATTACCATTCAGGACGGAGGATAAGATATCTACTTCTTAGCTGATAAGACCCATAGTGACTGGAAGAACAGAGATGAGGACATTAACCACAGCTAAATGTCCACAAATCTCTTGATACTAACATCTCTAAGAGGCCTCAGAATCATGAGTAATTGCATTCCCAGTTGGTGTTTTGGTCCCAGCTTTCTCATAAGTCTTGTTCCGTGGATCTCATAAGACATGAGATCTTGTGTCGTGGATCTCATAAGACCTCGCTTATCTTACCGTTGTAGCTCTTGCATCCTTACAACAAGCCATTTACCCTTGAGGTTTCTGACTGTGGTTTTCTCCTAAGCGGTCAACAGATTCTCACTAATATAAGACACTGTACACAAAGAATTGTTCATTAGATACTTAGAATAAACAAGTCAAATAAATAAGCACTGATAGGGCATTCATAAAAATAACAGATTCAAAAGGTGATTTTAAAAAAGAAAGCGTTAATGTACTTCTTGGAGTTGATGAGTATGTGTTGACTCATTGAGTTACTTGCACTGTAGTCATTCACTTTACACTACAAAATAATGAAGTGCTGAAAACTAGAAGACAGGGTAGCTGATTCTGTATAGCAGGAGTGGCCAGAGCTATGTTTAATTTTTGCTCTTTTGCTAAGTGTTGTTACTGATCACAGGGAGACACTTAAAAGTATAAGTATCATCCAATTACATGTATGTGTCTAGAGTGGGAAAAAGATAATACAAGGGAAATGTCATAGTACAAAAGTTTTTCTTTTTTTTAATAATGTGCAATTAGCTACCTCATTTTTCCTTGTTTTCTTTTTCCAAAACACTGGTGGCATTTTTGCTGACAGAATTTTTTCTTTATCTAAGTGTACCTGATACACTTTAAAACACAGATAAACTTAAAAACACAGAAAGGAACACAGAAAAAGTGTCCTTTCCTCTACCAAAATAAAAAAAGAAAGAAACTCTATATACTATGATTAAAGATGCAAAAGCTTATTAGTTAAACTTCTCTTTTCTCTTGGAAAAAGTAATGATGCCTGAGAAAGTCACCTTCTAAACTTTGGTAACATGGTTGGTCAAAACAAGAAAAGAAATAAGAATACAAAATATATGTAAGTGTTGAGAGATTATCCAAATACGCCTCCCAAGGCTGCATTATGATAAAGCTGATGATTAGGACCATAAAAGAAGGCTTCTCAACCTTAAACACATCACACATCTCTTTAGGATGTTAAATATACTCTGGCAGAATGTGAGAAGGCTTTTTCCACTACCCAGATAATGTGACCTTGAGCCCCTCCAGATGAGCTCATCATTAAAGAGCCCAAACAGCTGCAAGGTGAAAATCAGAGATGCCTCTGCTTTGTTTTTAATCACAATCTAATCAATAGAAAATCAAAGGTTTCCACAGAAAGTCTAAGTTTGCTAAGGGAAGATGGGAAATACCAGTATTTGATACTTCCTTCCTGTTCTATAAGTAAATCTCAGAGAAATTTATTAAATTGCTTCTCATTTCAATCAACAGCATAACCAAGAATGAATAGGATTCCCCCACATTCAGAAAGTGGTAGTGGGTAAATGGGGCTTCCCTGGTAGCTCAACTGATAAAGAATCCACCTGCAATGCAGGAGACCCTGGTTGGATTGCTGGATCAGGAAGATCCCCTGGAGAAGGCATAGGCTACTCACTCCAATATTCTTGCTGAAGAATTCCCATGGACAGAGGAGCCTGGTGGGCTACAGTCCATGGGGTTGCAAAGAGACATGACTGAAGAACTAAGTATAGCACAGCACAGTGGGTAAATGCTCAATTTCACACAATAAGCATTTGCACAGAATTCATTTTTTCAAATTTCTGTGCCCTTTGCCCTCTGCTGCTCTCCTCTTCCTCTTCCTTCTGGATTAACCCATGTATAGATATTAAACTGAAAGTCGCTCAGTTGTGTCCAATTCTTTGCGACCCCCACGGACAGTCCATGGAATTCTCTAGGCCAGAATACTGGAGTGGGTTGCTATTTCCTTCTCCAGAGGATCCTCCCAACCCAGGGATCAAACCCAGGTCTCCAATCCAGGTCTCCTGCACTGTGGGTGGAGTTATATTTATGCATATATATATATATATGCATATATACACATACATACACACAAGTGTGCATATTCATATGCATAATAAAGAAAATATAGTATGTATTTTTCTGTCAACAGGCAACTAGGGTGTTTCCATGTCTTGGCTATTGTAAACAAAGCTACAATAAATATGGGCATAGAAATTTCTCTTCGAGATTCCAATTTAATTCACTTTGGTTACATACCTAGTAGTCAGATGACTAAGGGCTTCACAGGTGGTGCCAGTGGTAAAGAACCCACCTGCCAGTGTAAGAGGTGTCAGAAAACCATTCATTTCTTGGGTTGGGAAGATGCCCTGGAGGCGGGACTAGCAACCCATTCCAGTATACTTGCTTGGAAAATCCCATGGACAGAGGAGTCTGGTGGACTACCGTCCATACGGTTGAAAAAAGTCAGACACAACTGAGGTGATTTAGCATGCGTGCCTGCACAAAATGGCTGGATCACACAGTAGTTCTATTTTTAATTTTTTGAGGGGCCTCAATATTGGTTTCCATTATAACTATATCAGTTTTTATTCCCACCAAGAGGGTACAGGGTTTCCTCTTCTCCACAGCCTGGCCATTACCTGTTATCTTTTATCTTTTTGATAATAGCTATTCTAACAAGTGTGAGATGATACCTTCATTACAGCTTGGGGCACCTGGGGAGATCTAGGTAAAGGGTACATAGTTTCTATCACACAAAATGAATAAACTCTGGAGATCTACTGTTCAGCTGGTGATTGTCATTAAAAATACTGTGCCATGTACTTGAAATATTCTAAGCAGATATATCTTAAGAGTTTTGATTGTGAAATAAAGAAAGACAAAAAAGAAAGAAAAAGATATGTATGGGGATAAATATGTAAATTAGCTTGACAGTGGTGATCCTTTGACAATGTATACATATATCAAAACATGAAACTATATATCTTAGATATATACAATTTTTATTTATCAATTATATTTCAGTAAAGCTGAAAAACAAAATAAATGAAAGGAAGCCTAAAGATATAAGCCTCTTGATGAAAGTGAAAGAGGAGACTGAAAAGTTGGCTTAAAGCTCAACATTCAGAAAACGAAGATCATGGCATCTGGTCTCATCACTTTATGGGAAATAAATGGGGAAACTGTGGAAACAGTGTTTCATTATTTGGGCTCCAAAATCACTGCAGATGGTGACAGNTACAGTGTATGGGTCAGACACCCACAACAAAGAATTACCTGATTCATAGTGTAAACAGTGTGAATGTTGAAAAGCCCTGCACTAAGTCAAAAATAACAAGATGTTTTAATTCTAAGAGCTCCTTAAAATCAACAGTGGCTAATGGAAGAGTTGTCTCCTCTCTCCATTTTTTAAAGAAAGATTTTGAGGCTATTTTCAATTATGAGGGAAATAAATCAGTAGTTCAGTGATGTCTGCCATGTGTGAAGGCTGAGGATCAGATGGGATATATTTTCTATTTGTATCCTAAACTCTGTATATTTTAGAGTTCTATTTGTTTGCCTGTGGTGCACCAAATGGCTAAGAAGCTAAGTTCAGTTCAGTTCAGTCACTCAGTCGTGTCCGACTCTTTGTGACCCCATGGACTGCAGCACGCAAGGCCNCAGTAGTTCAGTGATGTCTGCCATGTGTGAAGGCTGAGGATCAGATGGGATATATTTTCTATTTGTATCCTAAACTCTGTATATTTTAGAGTTCTATTTGTTTGCCTGTGGTGCACCAAATGGCTAAGAAGCTAAGTTCAGTTCAGTTCAGTCACTCAGTCATGTCCGACTCTTTGTGACCCCATGGACTGCAGCACGCAAGGCCTGCCTGTCCACCACCAACTCCTGGAGTTTACTCAAACTCATGCCCATTGAGTCGGTGATGCTATCTAATGATCTCATCCTCTGTTGTCCCCTTCTCCTCCTGCCTTCAATCTTGCCCAACATCAGGGTCTTCTCAAATGAGTCAGTTCTTCACATCAGGTAGCCAAAGTATTGGAGTTTCAGCTTCAGCATCAGTCCTTTCAATGAATATTCAGGACTGACTTCATTTAGGATGGACTGGTTGGATCTCTTTGTAGTCCAAGGGACTCTCAAGAGTCTTCTCCAACACCACAGTTCAAAAGCATCAATTCTTCAGCACTCAGCTTTCTTTATAGTCCAACTCTCACATCCATACATGACTACTGGAAGAACCATAGCTTCGACTAGATGGACCTTTGTGCTTGCTATTTGGTAATTTCTTATCTTCTGATTGGAGCTTCCCAGATGGTGCCATTGGTAAAGAATCTGTCTCCCAAAGCAGGGGACATAAGAGATACGGGTTCAGTCCCTGAGTCAGAAAGGTCCCCTGGAGGAGGGCATGGAAATCCACTCCAGTATTCTTGCCTAGAGAATCCCATGAGCAGAGGAGCCTGGCAGGCTACAGTCCATGGGGTCCCAAATAATTGGACAGGACTGAGATCACACTCACATCTTCCAGTTACCTTTGCTTTCCTATGTGTTTGGGCAAAGAAAAGCTAACTTGACGTGTGGCAAAAAAGTGTGGAATCCTTATGAGTTTGGAGATGCTTTACCTCATAGTCTGTAGGAGTAACCTCATTCCATTCTGAGTTCCATCAGTCACCTTTCACGTGCACTTATACACACTTGAAAATCAACTGTTCTTTTTGACCATATAAGATGATATAACAGTTAAAGCTACATATTTGGAAAATTTAACGGAATATATTAGGTTTAATAACTTGTTTTATATTTAGATCACTACTGGTTGCTTGGACTGTTTTTTTCTCACTACTGGTTATTTATGATAGAAAAACAAGACAGACATCAACACAGTAATAACACAATAAAGTGTAGCAGGGTTTCTGGAAAGTATTTTCTAGGTTATATTTACTGATATACGGAAATTAAGTCATGGTTCCTTTACCAATCACAGAGAATATAATATTTAAAACCATCCAAAAATAACCTCTTGATTATTATGTCCAAAATGCAATACATTCTGTTTCCGAAATCACCAAGCAACAAAAACATGTTTTGCAGAAAATGATACAGTATATGCCAAGTGGGGGTGGTAATTATCATCAGCTTTTATGTTTAACCGTGATAGGATGTTATTACAGCCATCATATCTAGCAGCTCTCTTATAATCAAGTTTAAGCACAGTCTTGGGGACGCTGAGCCCAGCTCTGTGATTTAGTGGTAAGTTAAAAAAAAAAAAATTCCTGAAAGGTTCTAAACATACTAAAGAAAGAAAACAAAGTCACGCACATAGAGATACAGCTAACACTCAGTTCTCCCCATCAGGTTTCGCTCTCTGAACTTAATGCCTAGAGAAAGAAAACTAGTCTCTTTCTGGCAGTACATTTATCCTTGTTTCTATGATGAGCACATCACTTTCTTCTTTCTAAGGTTTGTCTATCTGTCTCTTTAGGCTGCTCTGGGTCTTCGTCGAGGCCCGCAGTCTTTCTCTAGTTGTGGTAAGTGGGGCTGCTCTCTAATTGCCTCTCATCATGGTGGCTGCTCTTGCTCTTGGTGGAGCACGAGCTCTAGGGCACGTGGGCTTGGTTGCGGCAGGGGAGATCTTCCCAGAGCAGGGATCAAACAGTGTCGCTGTATTGGCAGGTGGATTCCTATGCCCTGAGCCACCAGGGAAGTCCTAAAGCCATTAACCACTAGACCACCACGGAAGCCCTAGCTCATTTTCATCCTTAAAATTTCCAGTGGCTTTCTGTCCCTGAGTAAAACGGAAGTCCTTACGCTGGTCACAGAGTCCTGCACTGTCCTCTTTGGAGTGCCTCTAAAACACTAAACATCCTCCTATCTCAGGGGCTTTCATTTGCTACTTGCCTTGGAAGAGGCATTCTTCCTCTAGATTTCTGCATTATTCCATCTCTCAATTCTTCACTGTCTCCTCTATTCCCTTGGCTGCTTAAGAGTATAACTGTCACTCCACGCCCCACCCAGCTTCGTCAAACCCTGGTCATCCTTTCTCCTCCTTCCCTGCCTCACATTTCTCCAGAAAGGTGTATTCCCTTTCTTGTTATACTTTCCTAGATAGTCTGAATAAGTTATGCATTAATTCAAACCTTTCTTATCTGT
>SJYA01000700.1:508965-609364 GCA_006410615.1 Neotragus moschatus
AAAAAAAAAAATTCCTGAAAGGTTCTAAACATACTAAAGAAAGAAAACAAAGTCACGCACATAGAGATACAGCTAACACTCAGTTCTCCCCATCAGGTTTCGCTCTCTGAACTTAATGCCTAGAGGAAGAAAACTAGTCTCTTTCTGGCAGTACATTTATCCTTGTTTCTATGATGAGCACATCACTTTCTTCTTTCTAAGGTTTGTCTATCTGTCTCTTTAGGCTGCTCTGGGTCTTCGTCGAGGCCCGCAGTCTTTCTCTAGTTGTGGTAAGTGGGGCTGCTCTCTAATTGCCTCTCATCATGGTGGCTGCTCTTGCTCTTGGGGGAGCACGAGCTCTAGGGCACGTGGGCTTGGTTGCGGCAGGGGAGATCTTCCCAGAGCAGGGATCAAACAGTGTCGCTGTATTGGCAGGTGGANAGTCTTTCTCTAGTTGTGGTAAGTGGGGCTGCTCTCTAATTGCCTCTCATCATGGTGGCTGCTCTTGCTCTTGGGGGAGCACGAGCTCTAGGGCACGTGGGCTTGGTTGCGGCAGGGGAGATCTTCCCAGAGCAGGGATCAAACAGTGTCGCTGTATTGGCAGGTGGATTCCTATGCCCTGAGCCACCAGGGAAGTCCTAAAGCCATTAACCACTAGACCACCACGGAAGCCCTAGTTCATTTTCATCCTTAAAATTTCCAGTGGCTTTCTGTCCCTGAGTAAAACGGAAGTCCTTACGCTGGTCACAGAGTCCTGCACTGTCCTCTTTGGAGTGCCTCTAAAACACTAAACATCCTCCTATCTCAGGGGCTTTCATTTGCTACTTGCCTTGGAAGAGGCATTCTTCCTCTAGATTTCTGCATTATTCCATCTCTCAATTCTTCACTGTCTCCTCTATTCCCTTGGCTGCTTAAGAGTATAACTGTCACTCCACGCCCCACCCAGCTTCGTCAAACCCTGGTCATCCTTTCTCCTCCTTCCCTGCCTCACATTTCTCCAGAAAGGTGTATTCCCTTTCTTGTTATACTTTCCTAGATAGTCTGAATAAGTTATGCATTAATTCAAACCTTTCTTATCTGTATATTTTCATGCCATTACTCATAAGGTATTTTAATACTAGTATCTGAAATGCTCCAATGATAATGTTTCAATATGAAATAGATCTAAAACTATTATTTAGTTAAAGTCTGTGTGGGATTTTTGTTGTTGCTGTTATTTCCCTTATGCAGCATACAACAACTTTGGTGAGTTTCCCTGAAATATGAAGGTTTTTTTTTCTTTTATTAGCCAAAATAAAGGGTGAAAGTCAACCATTTGCAAAAAAACATGTGATGGCAAACATTAGTGACCCTCCTGTTATTCTTATTTTGTTTCCCTCATTTCTAAAATTATTTTTAATTATTAAATGAAGAATATGAGAGCATTTAATTGATATTTATATTTCCAGCTTCTTCTGTGCCTAGCACATACTGGAGAATCAAAATGCTGGTTACATTAAAGAACAGATTTAGCAACAGAAATACTTAGTAATTAGTAGCTAGATCTAGTAATATAAAACATTTAAATCCATCTTTTAAAGCAAGCACTCTCTGATTTGATTTGTGTGTTGCTCTAGTTTCAAATGCATGTAAATAATGAAACAAGTACCTCCTACGAATGATCTTTGTTTCCAAAAGTAAACTGATTGTTTGCTTTCTAGTTAATTTCTTACTCAACAGTGATGTCAGCAGGAAGTGCCTTTCATCTCAACTTTAATTTAAAGCCCTATTAGGAAAACTCTCTTTGCCAGAAGACTAGAGTCCTTATATCTCCTAGAATGGCATGCATTCTCACCAACTGATCACATGATTACATTACAGATCTTCTGAATTTAGTAACTGACTCTAAAAATAAAACTCTACACCAAAAACCAAAAATGAAGCCTTCCTCTAAGTTTCTAAAGATAAAAGAATCTATGAAAAATTTAGCTTATTATTTCACATTTTGGTCTCAACTTTCCTGCAAGCTATATCAGTTTTTGAGGACCAGGGTAACAAGCTATCACAAATGAATGGCTTAAAATAGCAGAGATGTATTGTCTCATGAGTTCTCATGGAAGCTGAAGCTTGGATACTTTGGCCACCTGATGTTAAAAGCTGACTCATTGGAAAAGGCCCTGATGCTGGGAAAGATTGAAGGCAAAAGAAGAAGGGGGCAGGAGAGGATGTGGCGGTTAGAGAGCATTATTGACTCAATGGACTTGAATCTGAGCAAGCTCAGGGAAATAGTGAAGAACAGGGAAGCTTGGTGTGTTGCAGTCCTTGGGGCTGCAAAGAGTTGGACACGACTTAGTGACTAACCAACAACAACGATGTATTGCCTCACAGTTCTGGATAGTAGATGTCCAAAATGAAGCTGTCAGCAGAGCCACGTGACCCCTGAAACCTGTAAGAATTTTCCTATAAGAAGTTCTTCCCTGCCTCTTTGTAGCTTCTGACAGTTTACTGGCAACCCTTAGCATTCTCTGGCCTGCAGATACATTACTTCAAACTCTTCCTCAGATGTCACACGGTATCTCCCCTTCAGCATCTCTGTGGCCTCTTTTTATAAAAAACACGAGCCCTATTGGATACAGCCAGCCCCCCCACTCTTGTGTAACCTCCTCTTAACTAATTACATATGCAGTGACCCAATTTCCCCAAAAAACGTCACATTCTGAAGTTCTAGAGCTTAGGACTTTAACCTATCTTTTGGGGAAGCACAATTCAACCCACGTGAAGGAAGTGAAAGTGTTAGTCACTCAGTTGTGTCCGACTCTGTATGACCCCATGGACTGTAGCCTGTCAGGCTCCTCTGTCCATAGGATTTCCCAGGCAAGAATACTGGAGTGAGTTGCCATTCCCTTCTCCAGGGGATCTTCCTGACATAGGGATCAAACCCGTGTCTTCTGCATTGCCAGTAGATTCTTTACTGTCTGAGTCACAAGGAAAGCCCACTCAACCCATACCATCAGCAGTTTTCTAAGAGGGATAAAACTGTAACACCCTGGTATCAGGGATACATCAAATGAGGCTGTGCGTCGGAATGCTATGTAATGCAGTGGTTAAAGGCACAGAACCCAGTAGAGATGTTTAACTGATTCCAATAGGAGCAAGACCTAACACGAATGGATAAAAGACAGTTCTAACAGCAAGAATAAAGTCACAGAGTTCTAAGCGGCACCGGGGAAATGGTGTTCTGAAGTCAATAAGGCAGAAAAAGTCGTGTCAAAAAATAATGAAAATTCTTCCTCAAAGAAGAATCCCAAGTAATAAATATAGAAGGAAGGAATGAGAAAAGTTTTAATATATTACCATTAAACACCACAGTGATAACCACTGCAGGGAAAACACACTAATGAATGCTAAAATTGGTGAGCAAAACTTAAAAGAAAATAGGATATTTGCAAAGCCCCAAAGTACCTCCCTCAAATTATTAATTACTATGTAGCTTTAACATATCTCCAAATGCTAGTATTTCTCCCTCCAGGAGACATAGCTTAATTCTCTTACCCTTAAGCATTAACTGAACTCAGTGACTCATTTCTAATGAATCTAATGAAGGAAGGGAACGCACAGAAAGTTTATGAAAAATAATCCTGGCAGACATTGCCTTATAACCAAGTGATCAAGATGAACATCATCTTTAATAAGTCCTATGGATATCATGTACTTCAAAATGATGTGAAGAGAAGGGTACTTCACACCTCTGTGGTATCCCCTCCCAGATTTCATAACCCCAGTCCAGTCATGAGAAAGTATCTGATCAACAGGTTAAGAAAATAAAGGATTTCTTATATGCAAGAGCAGGGGTGAGGTGAAGCCATTTTCATCTAAACCACGATCATTTGAGAGGAGAGTGTGGTATTTCAGATTAATTGCTTCTCCTCTGAGTGTGGAACCATTTTAGAAAATAATATCATCCAAGAACTAAAACCAAGAGGTGAGATGCATCAGTCTTACATCACTACTTCAAATTGCAATCCTCGTGTAGTGGATGTGGTGCCTCCTCCAGTTCTCAGGTGTGCCGGAGGGAAAACTTAACTTTATAAATGATCAGCTCCTATGTTAATCCTCTAGCCCACAAATGGCGTAGTACAAATCCAATGTCAATCAATCAAGGGCTCCTCATTTTTCCAGTTCAGGTCTAACATCCAGGGTCCTTACCAAGTTTGGGAGACTGATAATGGTTCATCAATTAACAACTATCCAACACACCTAGGCACTGTAACAGATAATTTTTGTTCTTTGTGTAATTTAATTATAAAATCCATATGGGAGGTAAATTCTAATTTACTGAGAAGGAAACAGAGGGAATTGTTATTGTGGTAAACTATGTGTAAAGTTTACCATTCAACAATTTAAAATGTCTGATTCAGTGGTATTACATTTACAATATTCTTCAACTACCACCACTATGCATTTTTAAAACTGTTTCAAAATCACAAAAAGAAAGTCTGTACTCAAGCAATGATTTCCCTTTTCTCCATTTTCCTATCCCCTGTCAACCTCTGTTCTACACTCCCTATCTGTGAGTTTGCCTTTTCTAGGTGGCTAGTGGTCATGTATGGATGTGAGAGTTGGACTGTGAAGAAGGCTGAGCACCGAAGAAATGATGCTTTTGAACTGTGGTGTTGGAGAAGACTCTTAAGAGTCCCTTGGACTGCAAGGTGATCCAACCAGTCCATTCTGAAGGAGATCAACCCTGGGATTTCTTTGGAAGGAAAGATGCTAAAGCTGAAACTCCAGTACTTTGGCCACCTCAAGTGAAGGGTTGAGTCATTGGAAAAGACTCTGATGCTGGGAGGGATTGGGAGCAGGAGAAGGGGACGACAGAGGATGAGATGGCTGGATGGCATCACTGACTCGATGGGCGTGAGTCTGAGTGAACTCTGGGAGGTGGTGATGGATAGGGAGGCCTGGCATGCTGCGATTCATGGGGTCGCAAAGAGTCGGACACGACTTAGCAACTGAACTGAACTGAACTGAACATAAATGGAATAATGCAGTGTTTACCCTTTGATGTCTGAGGACGTTTAGCATTATTTTCAAGGCTGTGGTGTGTATCAGAATTTCATTGTTTTTAAGGTTGATTATCATACCGATGTATATGCATTTCACATTTTGTTTATTCCTCCACCAGCAGATGGAAACTTAAGTTGTTTCTACTTATTGGCTACTGTGAATAATGGTATGAACGTTGTTGCACTAGTATCTGTTTAAGCCCCTGTCTTAATTCTTCCATGTATATAGGTAGAAGTAGAACTGGTGGGTCATATGGTAACTCTATGTTTAACTTCTTGAGCCAAACTCCTTTTCTGTGCTACCTGTACCACTTTACATTCCCACCAGCAATGCAGAAGGGGTAATCCTTACCACACTTGTTATTTCCCTTTTTCTATCCCTTTAACAGTAATGGGTGTGAATGGTATCTCATTGTGGGTTTGATCTGCTTGTCTTAATGATCAGTGGTGTTGAACATTTCTTAACGGTCATTTGTGTATCTTCTTTGGAGAAGTGTCTATTTAAATCCTTTGTCCGCTTTTGAACTGGGTTGTTTGTTTTCTAAGGAAACTGAGTTTTAAAGCATTTGTAATTTGCCCAAGATTGGTCAATATACAAGAGGCAGAAACAGCATTCAAAATCCATATGGTGGGCTGCCAAGCCCTTGCTGTCTTTATAATTCCAAAAGGCTTGCCTTCAAGCCAAGGGAGTTTAGCCAAAATTCATTCTCCCTGACATGATGGACTCCATCCAAGAGGGAAAACAAACATTCATAAATTATAACAGCTGCGGCCCCCACTGTGACTACCTCTCAAATAACAAACCACAGCATCACTGCTATAAAAATGATAAGCACCCCTCCAGGTACTGGCTCAATTTTCTGGGTTTTATTCAGAAATAAAGCTTTTCAAAAGTTATTACCTAATTTAGGTAACATTTTTATTTTACATAAAATTCCCACTAGCACAAATATCTTTTCAAATGCCTCTCCAAAGCACAAATGTGTACCAACATTCTAAGTACAGTGTATAAAAAGTACCCCACTGACAGCAAGTGTTGGAGAAAACTCTCCAATGAAGGCAGTAATAATAAGCATGGGGTCAGTTTTTGCTTTGCTTCCTTTCAGTTTCCTATATAGAGGAAGAACTATGTATGGAGTCAAGCATTTAATCTAAAAAAGCTAAAATCCAGATTCTTTATTTCTTATCAAGGCAAACATGTCATACATAGGGTCGCACAGAGTCAGACACGACTGAAGTGACTTAGCAGCATATATATATATATATATATATATATAAATGATTGACAGATTGGTTTTAAATCGTCTGTAGGGAATCAAGATCTTTTTTTATATGGAAATAAATGTATTTTCTGGGGAGAGAAAGCCAACTTAATTTTGGCTGTAGAGACACTGGTTTTGAAGGAGATTTTGATGGCAGTGGCCAGGGAAAAAGAATTATGGTGCATCATATAAAGACTTGATCAGGCTTTAAAGAAGGAGGCCACAGAGGAGTCTCATTTACAATTGCTGCCGGAGCCTGGGGACAACAGTGGCACTCCAGGCAACAGGGGGGGGCTGTTCTCTCAAACGCTTCTCAGCAGGTGGCCCACAGACGCCACCTCATCCGTCTGCAAATTAACAGCGTTGCAGCAATGCTCCACTTACAGCACAGTCTGACTTCTTTTACCCAATTCCCATGAAAACGGTGACTATTATCAGAATGACAATGAAGAAGGTCACCAGAAGGGTAATTACAAACAGAGTCAAGAAAGGCAGAGCTCTACAACAAAAATAAGGCTATCAGATAAAATACCGCTTGATATTTCCAAGTGTGTTTCTTTACAGTTGGGGCTATTTTTAGCCTGCCTTCTATTTTTTAACTGTAGCTATGTATTTTAATAATTAAACTGAAGCTCATTCATTTGGGAATGCAGCGAAAATCAGCATGCATGCCTTCATTGTCTAGAGANGCTATCAGATAAAATACCGCTTGATATTTCCAAGTGTGTTTCTTTACAGTTGGGGCTATTTTTAGCCTGCCTTCTATTTTTTAACTGTAGCTATGTATTTTAATAATTAAACTGAAGCTCATTCATTTGGGAATGCAGCGAAAATCAGCATGCATGCCTTCATTGTCTAGAGACTGAAAGAGTTCAAGTCAAGCATGAAGGCAGCCAGGAGACAATGTGTCCTTAAGAAGAGTGTCACTTGGCTAAGGAAAGATACATCTAAAAAATCTTCCAGTAATGTGTGCCTCAAAGCCCCCTTACAATTGTTCAGTCCATGCACCAAGGAACTGGTTTTTATCATGCAAAATTTTTCCCAGCCTCTCTGGAATGATGCTCGCCTTTCTTTTCATAGTATCCCCCCCCTACCCCACCCCAGTGCTGTCCCTTTAGCAAGGCAGCTCTAAACCTATGAATAAATGAAAGGACTCTGAGCCTGTTCTCAGCAGACATCTGTATTTGCAGAATCACTTAGCTCCTGCCCCTTTCTGATTGATATATGTTTAAAATCCAGTTGTCAAAGATAGTAACATATGGTTATACATAGCGGATATTGATTTTCCACTGCTAATTCAAAGTTGTTGCATGCATGCTCAGTCACTCAGTAATGTCTGACTCTGCACAGCCACCAGGCTCCTCTGTCCATGGGATTTCCCAGACAAGAATACTGGAGTGGGTTGCTGTTTCCTTCTCCAAGGGATCTTCCCGACCCACGGATCAAACCCAGTTTCCCGCATTGGCAGACAGATTCTTTATGACTGAGTCACCTGGGAAGCCCTTAATTCAAAGTTATCAACGAAAAAAAAAAAGTGAGTTTTGACCCTAAAATCATCCTGGGCATATGTGAGGAGTCAGTATATAAAATCTCTGGTACATTCCTTGTGTGTTAGTCACTCAGTTGTGTCCGACTCTTTGCAGCCCTGTAGACTATAGCCTGCCAGGCACCTTTGTCCCTGGAATTCTCCAAGCAAGAATTCTGGAGTAGGTAGCCATTCCATTTTCCAGGGGATCTTCCTGACCCAGGGATTGAACCCAGCTCTCCTATATGGCAGGAAGATTCTTTACCATATTAGCCACCTTGCTGCCACAACTCCACATACTGGAATTGTTCTCAGAACTATTTATGAAGAAAGAAAGTGAAGTCGCTCAGTCATGTCCAACTCTTTGAGACCCCTTGGACTGTAGCCCACCAGGCTCCTCCATCCATGGGATTTTCCAGGCAAGAATATTGGAGTGGGTTGCCATTTCCTTCTCCAGGAGATCTTCCCAACCTAGGGATTGAACCCAAGTCTCCTGCATTATAGGTAGATGCTTTACCGTCTAAGCCATGACTCATTTGCAAAAATCAATCTCATCAGCATAATTAAACATAGGCTTGATCAACCACCTTATCCACCAAGCTTGGCTCCAAATATCTGTTTTTTCAACTTGAATTCTTGTTTAAAATATGAAGATTTTCATTTACTGCCTCATTGTAGACAAATTTGTAAATGCCACTGGCAAATTCCCAAGGAAGAGCTCGAAAATAATTGACAACAAAGGCAACATCTTTTGGCCAATAAATACCAATGTCCCCAAAAGACATCAACTTGAAGTTAGCTCACTCATCAGGTTGTATATTTTGCCATGATACTTCGAATGTAATACTGAGGCAGGAGTAGATGGAACTCAGGCTGAAGAGTTTCTCCCCTGTGGGCCAAAACTCCATTAAAGCAGGAGGATGGAGGGGGCTGGACCCTGCCCAGATAAGAGATAAAACACCCCATATTTCTTATTCTTGGAGTTAAGGGGAACTCCCCAGTTACACATTTGCAGAAAAGTTCCTTGGAGGTCAAAAAGGGAGGAGGTATTACATCAAAATAAGTGATGTCAACTACCCACAGGCTTTTTGGCTAGATTCCACCTTGGCTAGGACATGCACACACACACAGGGAAGGACCCTGATACACCAAACACAGACTCAGACAAAACAAGATGACTGGCCAAAGGAAACCCAGAAGAAATGGCCCATAGAAGTGATTCAAACTACCACGAGGGTGCAACTCTGTCTCTGAGTCCACCCATGTGTCCAGCCACATATACTGTACTATTTTTCCTCCTAGTAAACATTTTACTTACATCACTACTTTCTAGCTCTATGTGGAAATTCATTTCCATACACCTTATGGGCCAGGGTCTTGTCACTGGACACTGGTCCTTGGTGGTCTAGTGGCAAGTATTCAGCGTTCTCTCTGCAGCTGCCCCACCTCAATCTCTGGCCGGGAATGGAAACCCTGCTTTAAGTTACTGCAGGTCAAGGCCGCTCGAGATAAGCATCCTGACTTTGCTAAGCATACTTTTATTTTAGCAGAAAGGAGTTCGTTTGCTGTTGAACATGAAATGATATTATAGGTTAGTGATAACACCCATGGTAGAAGTTTCATAAAAATTAACACATATGCAGTTTACCAAATCTAATTGGAATATAGCAACAATCCTGTTGCCAAACGCAAGTTCAAGTGCTTTTAGTTTCAATCTCACAAATTTTGGAATATACACGCATGCAAGTGTGCTTCAGTCATGTCTGAATTTTTGCAACTCCATGGACTGTAGCCCACCAGATTCCTCTGTCCATGGAATTCTCCAGGTAAGAATACTGCAGTGGCTTGCCATTTCTTCCTCCAGGAGATCTTCAAGGCCCAGGGACCAAACACAGGTCTCTTATGTCTCCTGCACTGCTGGGCAGGTTCTATACCACTAGCACCAACTGGGAATATACACCTACAGCTAATAATAACCTTCAATTTATAGCCCAGCTNTGTCCATGGAATTCTCCAGGTAAGAATACTGCAGTGGCTTGCCATTTCTTCCTCCAGGAGATCTTCAAGGCCCAGGGACCAAACACAGGTCTCTTATGTCTCCTGCACTGCTGGGCAGGTTCTATACCACTAGCACCAACTGGGAATATACACCTACAGCTAATAATAACCTTCAATTTATAGCCCAGCTGACTTATTCTGGGTTCAGTTCAGTTCAGTCGTTCAGTCGTGTCAGACTCTTTGTGACCCCATAAATCACAGCATGCCAGGCCTCCCTGTCCATCACCAACTCCCAGAGTTCACTCAGACTCATGTCCATCAAGTCAGTGATGCCATCCAGCCATCTCATCCTCGGTCGTCCCCTTCTCCTCCTGCCCCCAATCCCTCCCAGCATCAGAGTCTTTNTAAACAGCCGGCATCACATGCTTCCACTGAAATTAATAGTTCCCTATGCTCTAGTGGCTGGGAGTGGAGGAGTGTTGTGGATGGAGTCCCTGTGTTTCTCTTTTCTAGTAAAAAACTCAGGCTAGGAATTATAGTCCAAGTAAAATATACTTTCCTTCCTGTTATCCTGTTTGTGCTGTGTTTTTCCAATGCCTTTGTAGTCTACACTGCTTCCCATGAGATTAATTCAATGCACTTTTAAACAACTCTTCCATATCAATAACAAAAACATTAAACACAACCAGATGTAATAGCATCTCCCCAAGATGTCCTGGCAGCCCTGGTAAATAGCTCCCTTGCTCCATCTCCTGTTTCCAAACCCAGGATAACTTCTGATAATATCCATCACATGTAGGGATCAAAAATCAAAGTTGTTTGGTGGATCTAGACATTAAAAACAAAGGAAAAAATTGTTCAAAGACATCCTCAGGCTGACCTCAGCAGATTCTGTGTTAGAACACATCCCAGTTCATCACTGTTTCACAATGCTTTAGGGAAGCCATGTTTAAAATGAAATATTTTGGAACCACTAGTGGTCTCATTATATAACAGTCTGAACAGACAATGATATTAGAAGCCAAGAAATTAAACTTTCTCTGATTACATGATATACTTCAGTTTCGTGATGAACTCCCATTATAATTAAAAATTAATCAACAAAAACATTTATTCTTTACACAGTTAAGTTAGGCAATTATTTAGGCATTAGTTGAACTATATTATTGGTTCAGAACATTAAAAAAAAGAAACTGAATTTATTCTCTCTCATTCTTTAAAAAAAAATGAACTTCAAATATGAAACTGTTTCAGAAATGTCTTAAGAATTTCCAGGAAGCATAAGCAAATGAAAAGCTGAAAATATCCAAATCATAACTTACACTGGCTTCAAGGAATGATATTATTACATCACATTTATTTTCAAACTGCTTTTGCAATATACCTGAGGTTAAACTCAGAGCAATACTCAATTTTAAAAGCAAACCAAAGGATTTTTAGTATTAACACAGAGGTAGATTTTCTTCTCAAATGTTATAATCATACCTTAACTAAATTTAAAATATTCATAAATTTTATTTTATAAATTCTGACTTAGAATGATATCTTTTTTACAAATGCTTCTCAAAATGTATCCACAAATTTCAGCCCATTAATACTCCAGTTTACTAGATCCCCAGTGGGAATATTCACTCAGGCCCAATTCATTAAATCAATAAAGAATCCAGTCATTAAGAAAACAAGGGACAATGGTTTTGGTTTTCTGGTACAAATGTGAGGTTATATAATGTTGGATGTTCATGAGGAGATAAATTCTTGATAATAATTTAGGAAGGATATAGGAGATAAACATTACAAGTAGCACAAAGAAGTACATTTTAATAACTGTGGTATTTGAGCAATAATTGAAATGAATGTTGATCTTATACTGCCCAAAACTAGTTTTAGAGACAGAAGCAGTTAACCTTACAGTTTCATTTTGGAAGATAGTAAGTAAATCCAATATCATTTTCAAATAGTATGATATGAAGCATTACAGGGCTCCTACCAAAATATACTTGAATGTCTCAGATGAAAGTAAGATAAAATAATGATTCTTTGGTAGTGTTTTAAAGAGGCTAACAAAGAAAGGATAAATTTTTTCCTGCCAACATCTTATTCTCAGGGAATATGTAGTCCATACACCTATACAAAAGTTCAATGTTTATCCTATATTCTTATTTTCCTATGTCAGTATTGTATCAAGTTTATGTTACAGTTCAGTTCAGTTCAGTTGCTCAGCCAAGTCCAACTCTTTGCAACCCAATGGATTGCAGCACGCCAGGCTTCCCTGTCCATCACCAATGCCCAGAGCATATTCAAACTCGTGTCCATCACGATGGAGTCAGTGATGCCATCCAATCATCTCATCATCTGTCGTTCCCTTCTCCTCCCACCTTCAATCTTGCCCAGCATCAGGATCTTTTCCAGTGAGTCAGTTCTTCGCATCAGGTGGCCAAAGTATCGGAGTTTCAGCTTCAGCATCAGCCCTTCCAATGAATATTTAGGACTTATTTCCTTTAGAATGGACTGATTGGATCTCCTTGCTGTCCAAGGGACTCTCAAGAGTCTTCTACAACACCACAGTTCAAAAGCATAAATTTTGGGGTGCTCAGCTTTCTTTATAATCCAATGCTCATATCCATATATGACTACTGGAAAAACCATAGTTTTGACTAGACAGGCCTTTATTGGCAAAGTAATGTCTCGGCTTTTTCGTATGCTATCTAAGTTGGTCACAGCTTTTTTTCCAAGGAGCAAGTGTCTTTTAATTTTATGGCTGCAATCACTATCTGTAGTGATTTGGGAGCCCCACAAATTAAGTCTCTCACTGTTTCCACTGTTTCCCCATCTATTTGTCATGAAATGATGGGACCAGATGCCATGATCTTAGTTTTCTGAATGTTGAGCTTTAAGTCAACTTTTTCACTCTCCTCTATCACTTTCATCAAGAGGCTCTTTAGTTCCTCTTCTCTTTCTGCCATAAGCGTGGTGTCATCTGCATATCTGAGGTTATTGATATTTCTCCCAGCAAATCTTGATTCTAGCTTGTGCTTCATCCAGCCTGGCATTTCGCATGATGTACTCTGCATAAAAGTTAAATATGAAGGGTGATAATATATAGCCTTGACATACTCCTTTCCGGATTTGGAACCAGTCTGTTGTGCCATATTCAGCTCTAACTGTAGCTTCTTGACCTGCATATAGGTTTCTCAGGAGGCAGGTCAGGTGGTCTGGTATTCCTATCTCTTTAAGAATTTTTCAGTTGTGTTCTACACAGTCAAAGGCTTTCACATAGTCAATAAAGCAAAACTAGATGTTTTTTTCTGGAACTCTCTTGCTTTTTTGATGATACAACAGATGTTGGCAATTTGATCAAGCTAATTGCTAAGAGGAGACCATGTTATTTAACCTGATGCAAAAAAAAAAAAAAAAAGTGGCATGCTGTATATTAAACAATGTCAACAGAAAATAGATGCTTTCCTATTACTCTGGTTCCATTTAAAGGCAGAACCAACAGAAATTAAAATAAAGACTGTTTCAAAGCATTTCCAAACAAAGCTCTCACTGAGTTATCAATATTAGGGAATGCCTATGCATGTTGCATGAGGACTGTTTTGCAGTGGGTAAACAAAGATCTATATATTTGGTGTACATCCTGCTAATTTGATGCATAGCTTCCTCAATAAATGGGAAAGTGAAAAAATATATTTGGATACATGTTCATGTCTATATATATTTAAATTGTAACTATTCCCATAAAACTATGTGTACCTAATTTTATGTATATGAAATGTATATATATACATTTATGAAGAGAGAAGTATATAAAACTATATAGCACTTACAAAATGCNTCCTGCTAATTTGATGCATAGCTTCCTCAATAAATGGGAAAGTGAAAAAATATATTTGGATACATGTTCATGTCTATATATATTTAAATTGTAACTATTCCCATAAAACTATGTGTACCTAATTTTATGTATATGAAATGTATATATATACATTTATGAAGAGAGAAGTATATAAAACTATATAGCACTTACAAAATGCACATTTTTTCTGGAAAATTTTATTTACTCAGTGATTTACATTTCTATTTAAATCTTTCAACAACTTTTTAAGGTACAGCTTAATATTATGTTTTCATGCAAGAAATTTAGACTCAGAGAAGTTATTTTACTTTGAAATCATAACACAAATAAGTGGTAGAGTCATTATATATATATATGTATATAAATATATATACATATACATATATATATATAAATATATATACATATACATATATATATACATATATATATATTTCAGAGAAGGCAATGGCACCCCACTCCAGTACTCTTGCCTGGAAAATCCCATGGATGGAGGAGCCTGGTAGGCTGCAGTCCATGGGATCGCGAAGAGTCGGACACGACTGAGCGACTTCACTTTGACTTTTCACTTTCATGCATTGGAGAAGAAAATGGCAACCCACTCCAGTGTTCTTGCCTGGAGAATCCCAGGGACAGCAGAGCCTGGTGGGCTGCTGTCTATGGGGTCTCACAGAGTCAAACACGACTGAAGCGACTTAGCAGCAGTAGCATATATATGTGTGTGTGTGTGTGTGTGTGTGTGTGTGTGTGTGTGAATGAGTATCATCTTGAATCTATTGCATATTCCTTTATGTGGTTAGTAAGAATAGTATATGACTTAACTCTACTCACACTGAACTACACAAAGATGAATGTACAGTTTGGCTATGGTTTCAAAGTCCATTACAAAAAACTTGACTCTCAGTACCATGACCAACTCATATTTTTCTCACATTCACCCATATTTAAATGTTAAACTGATTATTAATATTTAGAGGGTATATACTAATGATAATATTGTTAGGCATCATTTGATACCTAAGGCCTAATACTGCTTATCCACTGGTGTGCAGTTTTGTGGTTGAGCAAGAATATGACCTATCCTTCCATTTATATTGGCCATTGTAACAATTTTCAGTTGTAGTGAAAGTTCATGTACCTTAAACATCTTGATAAAATACTAATAATCAAGAACTAACAGACATGACTTTCGGAGACATGAATAATTATTTATACTTTATGTACATTTTAAACTATTTTTATAGACTATGACCCCAGCCAGATAGGTTTTCTTTCCTTAGTCTGTTGTGTAAAAAATCACTTTTGGAGATTTATTGAATATTGTTTGTCATCTTGTGATCATTTGACATTGAGAATTTCAACCAAATTCATACACAAGGAAGTGTGCATAGAAGAAGAAATACAATGATTGCTTTGGTTCTTTTCCCAAAACCATCTGGGCAAAGAGGCTTTCACACCCCAAAGCTCCACATCTGCAATTGCAAAATAATTAATTCGTTGCCAAGCCATTGTACGTATTCCAGGACACCAGCCAAGATCTAATACTGGCATCATTAAGTGAAAAATATTGTAATGTTAAATACTGTATTTCCCTGCTTCATGTTGCCAGTCAATGATGTCAGTAGTATCCTGTTCTTTAGGAAACTTAATTAAATTCTTTCATTCAGATAATCAACATTTGTGCTTCCAACCACTCTTTAAATAGAGTCATTCTTTGTCTGGCAGCTGTGAGAACTTCTTACCCCATCCCCTAACAGAAACAAATGGAGAGAAAAAAAAAAAAACTTCATTCAACACTTAGATAATGAAATCCTGTTTAAGATACCATTCACTGGTATGTTGCAGTTATAACAGTAAAGCTTAATCTTGGGGTTTATTCAAGCTAAGTGGATATATGTGTCAATGAAGTCTGGTGAAAATGAATTAAATGCCTTAACTCACCATATCAAAATGTCATTTCTCTATTTCATGCCTTATCAGAAAATGTACATACTGTGAATGTCACAGCTTCACTAAAATTTGAAAATGTATCAAACCAAAATCATACGTTTCTGATGACAGTTCATGTAAAAGGAAGAATTTTAACTATGAACAGACCTTTACACTAATCAGAAATAAACATTCATTAATTGTACAGCATCTTCATAAAGAGAAAACCTTGAAAGAGAGTATGTATGCCATCAAGGCATTTATTTTAAAATAAATAAAATTTTATTTTAAAATTTTTGATCATCATATCCTTACTGTTCCAAATAATCACTAGCATAAATTTATCAATAAATAGTTGTTTCTTTCTTTCTTTCATATATACACACTTGTACTTATGCATTATACAGATATATTTTATTTAGACCATGAAGAAACAAACATATATTACCTGGGTCATTACATGCATATTTTTCATCTATCATTTTGTATATCTCTAAATACAAATTATGTATTTGGAGACTGAGGATTAAATTGTTACTTAGACTTTCAAAAAAAGACATTTGCAAATATTTAAAATGTTTATGAAAATCCTGACCTTCAAATTTGGAACAGCTTTGAGAATTAGTTTATATTTTAAAGCCACAAATTTTTGGCTGTTATTCTCTTCCCTCATATATAAGCCTCATATATATAAGAGCTGAGTGCTAGAAAAATAATTCATTTTCACCATCTCCTTAGCCTGCCACCAAACTCCAGTAGCAAAGTTTATAGCCATTTATCCTATACGTATTTCACACTTATAATAGTATAATCATATAATAAAAATATTGCTGAATTGACAAATTTAATTAGATAATACCTAAAACTGATGTTAGAACATGCCCTCAAATAGTTTTTATTTGAATTATTTTAGTTTATATTAACACAACCTAAGCTAACTGAAACTCTCCATTTTTTTTGTTGTTTGTTTCATAAGCACAAAAGACTTTTCACTTTAACTTGGTTTGAGAAAGTCTCTTCTAGAAAGAACTAGACCTCTTTTGACTCCAGCTGTGTTTGATGTCCCCGTGCTCACCTCTCCAAACCAAATAATGGCCCAACACCTGCTTAGTTACCTTTAACAACAAACTTTTAGCACTAAGCATATTTGGCATTAACTAGGAAAAAGGGAATCTATACCTCAGATTATAAGAAGACAATAGAATAGTCTTCATAATACATAAGCAATATGTATATATTGATCAAATTTGCTTGATACTCAAACAGGACACATGAAGCAATGAAATAATAAATGTATTGGTTATTAAAAACAAAATTACAAATACTATGATTTAAGTAATTAGCATTCAGCGCACATACCTCTTTGGATAAATTCAAGGTAATGCAAAAGCCTTATTCTGAGAGAACAAACCTACTGTGAATGAATAGAGCAATATTTTTCTCAAGCAATGGAATCAAAGTGCTTTTATTTCTTAATGGGTTTTCTATTTTTACACTAAAAGTATGCTGTATTATGTTCTCTAAAACGTGCAGGAGAAAAACATAGTTTTCCAGCGCACCTGCTGAAAATGAAAGATTTCTCTTCACTTCGGAGTTTGCCTCCCTCTCCGGCCACGTGCTTGTTTCCCAGATCACTGCTGAACTCACGTTCCATTTGCATGTGAGCAGTGTTTGAGCTCCTATATTAGAATTGCTTTTCTAGGATAATTATCCCAGTCACTAAAAGTATCTATTTTTACCATACCTCAGAAATCTTATGGATGTTTCCAACTTACTGAAAATATATGCAGCCCACACGTAATGAATTTCAAAATGTTTGAACAGATTGTGGGCCTTGTAAATAGGGCATAATGCCCTTTGCTGAGAATGAACAGGCATATGTGAGTCTTTAGCCACAGCCAGCCACCAGCATCCCTTTTTGACAATAATGACTTTTTAAAAAGAATGCCCCTCATCTGAAGAGGAACACGATACCTTTGCTGTGATACCTTTACAATTTATCACATTGTAAACACTGCATGTGAGTCAAAAATNTTGTTTGTTTCATAAGCACAAAAGACTTTTCACTTTAACTTGGTTTGAGAAAGTCTCTTCTAGAAAGAACTAGACCTCTTTTGACTCCAGCTGTGTTTGATGTCCCCGTGCTCACCTCTCCAAACCAAATAATGGCCCAACACCTGCTTAGTTACCTTTAACAACAAACTTTTAGCACTAAGCATATTTGGCATTAACTAGGAAAAAGGGAATCTATACCTCAGATTATAAGAAGACAATAGAATAGTCTTCATAATACATAAGCAATATGTATATATTGATCAAATTTGCTTGATACTCAAACAGGACACATGAAGCAATGAAATAATAAATGTATTGGTTATTAAAAACAAAATTACAAATACTATGATTTAAGTAATTAGCATTCAGCGCACATACCTCTTTGGATAAATTCAAGGTAACGCAAAAGCCTTATTCTGAGAGAACAAACCTACTGTGAATGAATAGAGCAATATTTTTCTCAAGCAATGGAATCAAAGTGCTTTTATTTCTTAATGGGTTTTCTATTTTTACACTAAAAGTATGCTGTATTATGTTCTCTAAAACGTGCAGGAGAAAAACATAGTTTTCCAGCGCACCTGCTGAAAATGAAAGATTTCTCTTCACTTCGGAGTTTGCCTCCCTCTCCGGCCACGTGCTTGTTTCCCAGATCACTGCTGAACTCACGTTCCATTTGCATGTGAGCAGTGTTTGAGCTCCTATATTAGAATTGCTTTTCTAGGATAATTATCCCAGTCACTAAAAGTATCTATTTTTACCATACCTCAGAAATCTTATGGATGTTTCCAACTTACTGAAAATATATGCAGCCCACACGTAATGAATTTCAAAATGTTTGAACAGATTGTGTGCCTTGTAAATAGGGCATAATGCCCTTTGCTGAGAATGAACAGGCATATGTGAGTCTTTAGCCACAGCCAGCCACCAGCATCCCTTTTTGACAATAATGACTTTTTAAAAAGAATGCCCCTCATCTGAAGAGGAACACGATACCTTTGCTGTGATACCTTTACAATTTATCACATTGTAAACACTGCATGTGAGTCAAAAATTCAATAGGCTTTTTCTTAGAATCATAATTTATGTATGATAATGTATGTATAATTATTTATACATATGATAAATAAATAATTGCTTCCTTTGGTTTTCATCAACAAGTGATCTCTTCTGATGACTTAATAGTGATTGTAGAAAGATGAACTATAGGTGTTAAGATTAGCCATACCAGCCACATTTGTTTGGAATTCATTTTCATCCTCTTTTAGTAATTATAGATGGTTAAATACATAAAAGAGAACAAAATCTTCTGGGAAACTTCTCCCTAGTTACTAGACCAAAGCATAATGAGCCATTAAAATAAGATCCTTCTGGAAAATTCAAAATCACTCCAAGCATGTTTATGTTTTCAGCTTGGCTTAGAAGTACAATTATTCAGTTAAAACAAGAAAGTGTTATTTTTCATCCTTCACACTGGCAAATCAGTTTTAAAACAATAATACAAAGTTAGCCAGAGCAAAGGAAACAGAAATGCTCATATACAGCTGGTGAGAGAGTAAACTGGTGCCATCACTGTGGGTCTCACTCAGGCTTGTGGCTTTAAATATGATGGATACGCCAATGACAGAATGAGTTCTTGTCATCAAGCGAACTTATCTCTAAATCCACAGCCTCTGTCATGTGACTTTGTCCTTTCTCCCGTAAGAAATAGAATGAAACTCCCCACTTCCTGACTTTGGGGTTGGCCTCGTGATTTAGTTCAGCCAATGAGATGATATTAGACATGGGCTTGAGCAGTGGGGGCTCTCCTTGTATGCCTTTGTTATCAATATAAGAACCGCTGCCCCTTAAGCCTAAGCCCCAGAATGAATACACATAGCGAAGATCAAAACACAACCCAAAGTGAGGGACAAAGTCCAACATGAACCTTAGCTTAAGCAGAAACCCAGATAAACTCACCTTTAATGAACCAATAGTCAACTTGCAGACATGTGAGAAATAAAAATTTTATTGTTCTTTCTCTAATCAGATTCTCTGTTATTTCTTACATGGCAGTAACTGACCGATAGATGCTAATAATTTCCAAAATGCATTTCTCTTTGCCTAACTGTTCTCTTAAGTCCCACTGCCACTGGCTACTCAACATTTCTCATATTTCAAACTTGGCATGTCCAGCACTGAGATCCTGACATTCCTCCTCACCCCTACTCTTCACTGTCTTCCTTGTCTAATTATTGGCACATCATATTTCCTCCTGCTCAATACAAAAACTCTTTGAGTCATCTTTGCTGATTTTCTTTCCCTCACTCCTACTTTTAATCTTTTAATAAATCCTGAAGACTATATTCAGGACGTGAACACTTGCTTTCATTTTCATTACTTTAATGTTAGTAGCAACCTTTGTATTACTTAAAAAACTAAAATCAATAAATAGCTTTTAAATTTAAAAAGGGGAAAATAGAGTTCTAAAACCCGTTCCTTAAAGAAGGATGGTTCACTTTCTGAGGGCAAGAGAAATGAACCCCTGCTGAAGTTGCTGCTTGGTATGCTCCTTACACTGTAAGCAGGCAAGGTTTTCCTTTCAATTCACAGGGTCTCTCTTTCTCCAGGGTCTTTACAGCTACCAGTAACATGAACTAAAGAAAGTGGGGATCGGGGGGGAACATGGAGATGAGAAGGTAGCAACTGCTCTACAAATTACTCAGGATGACCTAGAGAATATTATTTCACCTTGGGTAGGAAAAAGGACACAAGAGAAAGAGAAGTGGGTTAAGGGAGAGAGAGGTTATGTAGATTTCGTAAATTAACTGTTTTCCCATTGGTGGGGGAGAGAGGATATGAAGAGGACGCTGATTTTATTTGGGATAATAAATACTGTCTTGTGCAACTAGGTGTACAGGTGTGTTCCTTTGTCTGCCAACTGATTTAAAGCATGTGGGTGTCTGAACATTTGGCTTAGAGCTGAAAATGCCACGCTGAGGTTTGTCTTTGCTCTGCAGAAATCTCTCAAATTGGCAGAAGNTTGGGATAATAAATACTGTCTTGTGCAACTAGGTGTACAGGTGTGTTCCTTTGTCTGCCAACTGATTTAAAGCATGTGGGTGTCTGAACATTTGGCTTAGAGCTGAAAATGCCACGCTGAGGTTTGTCTTTGCTCTGCAGAAATCTCTCAAATTGGCAGAAGCAAACAAACACCATATTAAATGGAGTTCCTGCTTCTCTGTAACACTTAAAACAAATAGGCTGGAACCCTACAGCTGTGGGTGACTCAGACTCACAAAACTTCAAAAACAGCCTCTCTGTTCTCCTTTTCACTCTATCAGTAGCAAATTGATTAGACTGCTTTGCCGTTATCCCAAGCATTCCATACTTTAATAGTTGTTGTGTGGTGGAGAAGGCTGGGGCCCTCACACAGAGAGAGGTCACCCTGGACTGATGATTCTAGATGTTGAAAACAATCATTAAAGTCACAGAAGAAAAAAAAAATTCATGTAAACTAGGTAATCTATGCCATTATTACTAATTGATCCATTCTCATCAGTCTAGTCCTTTAATACCTAACATATATATATTCATACATATATATGCTACATAAATGTCATATATATACATACAAACATATACACTATTTCTGCAAAAAGTACCTATACATTATATATACATATTTTTCATACCTACAAACACCTAATCCATAATGATGAAAGAGAATCTAAAATATTAAAATTTATGACAGCGAAGGACAAAAGTATCCCCCAAACAGGTAATTAGAAAGAAACCCAATTATCAAAGTAAATACTAAAATATTTGAATCACATGAAGTTACAAAGTTTAGTGAGAAACAGTGTAAGAATAAAAGGCAAAGATCAATGATTCAACTTGCAATGCTTTGTTAACCAGGACTTTCAAATTAAATAATGATTAAGGTATAATTATATCACTCCTCTAGTTTTATTTTGAACCATTTTGCCAATCACCTAGCATAATGCTAAGCTGCTTCAGTCCTGTCTGACTCTTTGTGACCCCACGGACTGTAGCTTGCCAGGCTCCTCTGTCCATGGAATTCTCCAGAGCAGAATACTGGAGTGGGTTGCCATGCCCTCCCCCACGGGATCTTCCCAGCCCAGGGATTGAATCCATGTCTCTTATATCTCCTACATTGGCAGGTGGATTCTTTACCACTAGTGCCACCTGGGGAGGCCGAGCATTATGCAGAGGTCAGAATTTAGCAGAACTAAGACTATTTTTCAAATTCTACANCTGGAGTGGGTTGCCATGCCCTCCCCCACGGGATCTTCCCAGCCCAGGGATTGAATCCATGTCTCCTATATCTCCTACACTGGCAGGTGGATTCTTTACCACTAGTGCCACCTGGGGAGGCCGAGCATTATGGAGAGGTCAGAATTTAGCAGAATTAAGACTATTTTTCAAATTCTATAGATTGATGTCAGTCAGTATGGTGACCTCTGTCAGATTCTTAAACATTAGTATGTAAGACTTTCTGTGCCTAGAAATATGTATGTTGTAAATTATGAAACTGTTATTTTCTTTAGGGTACAAAGATTTCATCATTACAACAATCCATGTGCAATTGGGAATACTCTCTGTTCTGTGGCTGTGATTTCTGAATTGTCACCTACATTCTAGAGGATGAACGATGTTCTGGTTTCTTGAAGCTGAGCTACAAAATCTCAACAAAAACTACATTCTCAGTCCTGCCGATTTTGAGCAGCATGGTGAGTCTACATAGAAACCAGATTTATTAAATGTTTCATGAGTTACACCTTAAAGAAAAGAGGAAAAGAGATATCTTTCTATGTGGCTAAGCTAGCCATTTATCACAATTAAAAACAAAAAAATTCAGACACGGAATAAAAAGGATATCCAACCTATGCATTGATGAAGCCATAGGTGAAACACCAGATGTGCCTGAGATCTAAACTCTGTGCCTGAAGAGGGCCTGGCATGAAATGCAGATTATGTTACAGTTCTACAACCGTCTTCTCCCCTTCTGTTCCTAAGTTTTCTATTACCTGCTAGACTGTTCTGTCACTGGTTGTAACATACAGGACTTTGTACAGAAAGACCATCCACAAAATAAGCAGCTCTTTATCCAGCCATTGCAAACCCAGCTTTCAGAAACTAAATGCACTGCTTCCCAAAATGGAACAATTTTATCCGGTTAGTAATGGGAAAAATGAAATATAGGGAGGAATAAACTTCCTATTCTTTTGACCCTTCACATTCTTTGAATATCAATAGGTTTTCAGTTTTTCCAATGCTGTCAAGGCATATTTTCCTTTAATCATTTTAAACTCTAAAAATTGTGGGCAACAAACTTGGAAGAAACTGGGAAATCAAAGATATGCAATCTGTCACTTTATTAATAGATTTTAGGGAAAAATATAAAGTGACCCATTAGACTCCTAAGCACTCTGACTCCTCTGTAATCTATGAAGTTAATCATAATTAAAATTACGATATTAGATCTTTGGTTGGTATAAGAGAAATAAACTCAGTCTTTATAGTGATAACGCTATTAAAGCATAAGGGAGATTTTCTGTTGTGAAGCAAAATATGTTCCTTAATGTTTTTTATTCTTTGGGATCATAACTTGGGACCACTGGGTTGACATTTCATCAGTAATTCGTACAGTAACATAAGTCATCATGTCTGCTAGGTTCATTCTCTTTCAAGGTGTTGTTTGAATCCAGTAAGTCAGTGGTTCTGATGGCTAGTGTTACCCAATTAAAAAGGTAACTTTTTCAGATAACCTATGTTAAAAAGGAATATATACCAAAAAATGGTGAAATAAAAGAGTAGTTTGAAGAGAATGGTTAGTTTATTCACCAGCATTGACATTTTCTAAGTTTGAAACTGTATTTTGTAGGAAAACATAAAAATTAGAATGAGAAAGAGTGTCTTTTGCTGCCAGAATCTGAAAACATAATTAAATAAACAATGAATCTTCCTATATGTAGCAACACGAAGTTCACTTAAACCAGAATAATGCCTCAAACTGTATTCATTTTGCTAAAACTGGGTCATATTTTAACATAGATTTTTAAAGAGCAGCTCTCAATTACAAGGACAGATTTTTAAAATAAATGTCATCCCACTCAAATGCAAGCATTTTTCAATTTTACAGTAATGGAGAATATTGTTACCACTTCCAGTCTTAGAAAAGGGATTCTCAAAATGCAGTCCAGAGACTTCTGTGAGTGAGTGTTGGATGTTCAGTCGTGTCCAACTTTGCGATCCCATGAACTTAGCCCACCAGGCTTCTCTGTCCATGGAATTCTCCAGGCAAAAGTACTGGAGTGGATTGTCAGTTCCCTTCTCCAGAGAATATCCCCAAACCAAGAATCAAACTCAGGTCTCCTGCACTGCAGGCGGATTCTTTACCATGTGAGCAGTGGATTGTTTCAGGGGATCTATTAGCTCAAAATTATTTCATAGTCATACTAAGATATTATTTTGTTATCCATTCATTTCTCATGGATGTAGAGTGAAATATTCCAGTTTCAGGATGTGCCTATTACAATAGAAATAGATACGAGATTCCAGCTGTCTTTTCTAAATTAGACATTATTGAGATTTGTGAAAATGCCAAACAAGGCAACACTTCCCATTAGTTATTTTTGTTTTAGGAAACATTTCTAACAAAAATATGCTGTTTATGTCAATATTCAATTGGTTTATTATTGCTATTTTAAGTTTTAAAAATTTAGTGCCTCAATTTTCATTTCTAATATAGTAAATATTGATAGATATAGATCACATTTTTAAAATTTGGAGGGCCTTAGTCATTTTTATGTGTGTTTAAGAAACTCTGCCTTAAAACATCCTTGACCTTTAAGACATTTTTCTTCCAGAAATCTTATAAATTAATAAGAATACTAAATGCAGTTATCAGTCCAGAAATTTCCTTTGTATCTGCTCTTCTTACCTAAAACAATGTGGCCCCTGAATAGGAGTTTAGGAAATACCAAATTGATAAGACAACATTTTAATTGTGGAAAAGAGTAAAACCAATACAGGTTTCTAGGAGTTTGGCAACTGCAAGTACCTCCCTTGCCTGCAATTTTATTAAAATTATATCATTTCCTCCAATATTTTTCCTCACAGTGTGGTAAACTGTTTATAAAAATAATATTCTGTGCACTGCTCAAGATAGTGAGTCTGCCTTGCCTAAAAGTTGTGATAGATGAGGTCTGAGTGAGAACTTGCATTTTTATTTATTCAGTGAGTTCTCTGCCCTTTCCCCAGCAATGCCAAAATGCAGCTAGTATAAAGCTGCCTTGGTTATGTTTCATATTATCCTACTCAATATATGAAGAGCCAGGCTCTTCCCAAAATAGAAGCCAGAAATCAAAAGTCAGTTTAAACCCCTTCTACAAAATGCTGTCATACTTGTTCTAATCTAACATATTCTCATTTGAATTAAAACCAAGGACTTATAAACTGAGATTGTTCAGTATATCTAACATTTTCTCAGGCAGAGTCTCACAAGATGATAAATATTCAACACTGAATTTTGCTCCCAGACTTGGGTGTAGGTTTGATTCTTTTCATTACTAATATTTAGATAGGTGTTAGCCATTTACTATCAGGTTAGTTTCAGATATCATCTTGATATTCTAAGTCTAATCTATATATATATTCTGAAGAGTAACCTTATATTCTGAAGAGTAACTTCAAGCAAAGCAGTATTTCCCTTTTTTTGGACTGGGCAATAATTCTGCCATTCTGTTTGCTACTGCTGTAGAAGGAAAGAAATTTCTAACTAGTTGGGAATAACCAATTTTAGTTTGCCAGACTACAGTCGCCTTAGATAACTTCAGTCATTAAGTGATCCAGGTGTAGGATAACATTCTCTCTTAACAACATGACTTCGACTGGAATCTTCAGGTTGATCTTTTAAAACTCCAGGATGGAATGATGAGTAGAAACCACATAGTTCAGTTTAGTTCAGTTGCTCAGTAGTGTCCGACACTTTGCAACCCCATGGACTGCAGCACACCAGAATTTCCTGTCCATCAGCAAATCCCGGAGTTTATTTAAACTCATGTCTGTCAAATCAGTGAGGTCATCCAACCATCTCGTGCTCTCTTGTCCCCTTCTCCTCCTGCCTTCAATCTTTGTTGGCAAATTAATGTCTCTGCTTACTAACATGCTGTCTAGGTTAGTCATATCCTTTCTTTCAAGGAGCAAGCGTCTTTTAATTTCATGGCTGACGTCGCAATCTGCAGTGATTTGGGAGCCCCCCAAAATAAAGTTTGTCACTGTTTCCACTATTTCCCCATCTATTTGCCATGAAGTGATGGGACCAGATGTCATGATCTTAGTTTTCTTTTTTTTTTTTTTTTCTTGTTTAGCCTTCTAAGCCCTTTTCTTTTTTTTTTTTTTAATTTTAAATTTTAAATTTTTTTCCATCTCAGGTGTACATGAGTTCCCAATCTTGAACCGCCCCCCCCATCTCCCACCCCATATCAACTCTCTGGATCATCCTCGTGCACCAGTCCCAAGCATCCTGTATCCTGTATCGAACATAGACTGACGATTCATTTCTTACATGATAGTATACATGTTTCAATGCCATTCTCCCAAATCTTCCCACGCTCTCCCTCGCCCTCAAAGTCCAAAAGTCCATTCTATACATTNATATCAACTCTCTGGATCATCCTCGTGCACCAGTCCCAAGCATCCTGTATCCTGTATCGAACATAGACTGACGATTCATTTCTTACATGATAGTATACATGTTTCAATGCCATTCTCCCAAATCTTCCCACGCTCTCCCTCGCCCTCAAAGTCCAAAAGTCCATTCTATACATTTGTGTCTCTTTTGCTGTCTCGCATACAGGTTTATCATTACCATGTTTTTAAATTTCATATGTATGAGTTAGTATACTGTATTGGTGCTTTTCTTTCTGGTTTACTTCACTCTATAATCGGCTCCAGTGTCATCCATCTCATTAGAACTGATTCAAATGTATTCTTTTTAATGGCTAATACTCCATTGTGTATATGTACCACAGCTTTCTTATCCATTCATCTGTTGATGGACATCTAGGTTGTTTCCACATCCTGGCTATTATAAACAGTGCTGCAATGAACATTGGGGTACATGTGNGCTGCCATTCATGGGGTCACAAAGAGTCGGACACGACTGAGCGACTGAACTGAACTGAACTGAACTGAACCTACTTTATTAGCCTTAAAAGTATCACTGTCCCATAATGATCTAGTGCCACAGGTACTTGATGTCTAAAGTCTTTCCTTCTAACTACTCTTCTTCCCAGTTAATCACAAGTTAAAGTTTGATGTAATTATGATGTCACTGCATGCCAGAAGTTGATGTCCCACCACTCTCACCAGGAAAGGGGTCCTTATGTGTTTTACGCAGATGTGCAGGCCTCCTCCTAGCATATCCTAAGAGTTTTCTTCCTAGAACCTCTCTGGTTTCCTAAAAAACAGATCCTGAGGCAAGGATTAACTACCAGTAATTTATCTGGAGGTGGAATTCTAAGAAAACAAAGCAAGGAATAAGGAAATGAAACCATGTGCTTGTGAATGCACAGGGCTCTACCTCATGAGAATTCTATCAAGTGCCCATGCCTATCTATGTTCGAAATCCATGAAAAAAGGTGAATGGAGATATCCTACCTTGAAAAATTCCATTAAAGGAAGAAGGCTAATTTATCCACCCAGTTTCCTTTTATCTCCTGTCCTCAAATGAAAAAAATTTCCCCCAGTTGGATTTAATTCCCTCGTAGTTTTGGACCACATCATCCAGCCCCTTTGGCATTCAGGTGGAAGACAAGTCCATGCTTTCCCACAATATATGGTTACCCAAGTCCAGAAGTGATAAGAGAAACTAAATACTCAAAATGACATTGGTCTCAGAGGACAAGAACAATTTGGTTAGTGAGTTGTTGGTTATCTGTGGTCATTGCTGGGGTGGAGTATTACAGCTCAGATTCCAGGGGATAGTTGAGCCAAGAACCTCTGAAAAATTACAAAACATATATATAGGCTGGTAAAATTTGCTCAAGATGCATTTAAAAAGCACAAAACAAGACATAAGAGGGAACTCTCTCATACTTAGTATTTGAGATTGTTTATAATTTCAAGGTGAATGACAATCATGAAATGCTCCAGCAGGCAACAAGGGAAGGTGAGAAGCAGAGGGCTGTGTAAACCTCCTGACCACTTTGCAGATGACTGGAAAAAAGAAGTTGGCTCATATTCAAGACTAAAGGCCATATTATAGAGAAGTGAAGAAAACAGGCTTTTTCGTTTAAATGAAGCCATTCAAGATCTGGATGTTCAATCACGGACACTCGCTCCTAATATCTTCCAGTTCCTAAAAGGTGGGGAAGAGAAGGAAGAACTTGCTCAGAGCAAAAGGAGAGGAGAAAACAGTAGAAAGGGTGATAAACACCACTAGCAAAAGGCACAACGCAGCAGTGCTTCTCAAACTTTAGTGTGCATACACATAATCCAAGAGTCTTATGAAAATACAGATTCTGACTCAGTGGTCCTGGATTGGGATCTGAGATTTTACCTATAAATATTCAGAGTTAATGCTGATACCAATGATCTGAAGATCACATTTGTAATATTACAAGATACTATGTAGTACTAAGGGCTTCCCTGGTGGCTCAGATGGTAAAGCGTCTGCCTGCAGTGTGGGAGACATGGGTTTGATCCCTGGGTTGGGAAGATCCTCTGGAGAAGGAAATGGCAACCCACTCCAGTACTCTTGTCTGGAAAATTCCATGGACTGAGGAGCCTGGTGGGTTAATACTACCAGAGAAATCCTGAGACAGCCTCAACTGTTTCCAGAAAATATGATTAAGAGTTTTTCTTTTTTCTTTTTTTTAAATAATCTGGTGAACAGCTGGTTTCTGAGATCACATCACAAAATATACAAACCCAGTCTATTACCAGTCTGTGCATGAGAAGCATAGGCAAATGTTTTGAAAATTTGCAAATGAAAATAAAAACTGTACTATTTCAAAAACTGAAAGGATCTAGGGAAAGTTGGGGAATAGTAAAGGAGCTTGAGGAATGAGCTGCTCTTGGCACCAACAGAGCAGTCTTATGCCAAATGGGATTGCAGCCTCTATGTCCAGTGATGTCTGAAGTGGAGGAAAGAAGTGGTGATGGAGATGGAAGAAACTGCGGTCTTGGTATTTGTGAATATTGGTTACAAGTGGTTTCTAAATCATTTAAATGGAGAAATCTAATCCTGACCTCCATGAAAATCAAAGAGGTTAGAACAATGTAGTTTGAGTATAGTATATCTTTTTATTGTGCTTTACTTTATTGCACTTTGGAGATACTGCTTTTTTAGCTTTTAGTAACTGACGTTTTGTGGCAACCCTGAGTGGAGCAAGACTCTGTGTGTCATGTTTCCAATAGCACTTGCTCACTCCATGTCTCTGTGTCATAGTCTGGAAATCCTCACAATATTTCAGATTTTTTTCATTATTATAGTTGTAGAGATCTGTGATGTTTGAGAATCCCAGGGATAGCAGAGCATGGTGGGCTGCTGTCTATGGGATCTCGCAGAGTCGGACACGACTGAAGTGACTTAGCAGCAGCAGTGATGCTTGATGTAACAGTTGTAATTGTCTGGATGTGCCACAAACCACACTCATATAAAATGGCAAACTTCACCAATAAATACCATACCATATGTGTTCTGACTTCTTCATCAACCAAGTATTCCCCCTATATCCCTCTCCTCTGGTCTCCCTATTCACTGAACTATACTGAAATTAGATCAATTAATAACCCTACAATGACCTCGAAGTATTCAAGTGAAAGGAAGAGTCATAAATCTCTCACTTTAAGTCAAAAGCTTGAAATGATTAAATTTAGTGGGGAAGGCATGTTAAAAGCCAAAATAGACCAAAAGCTGGCCTCTAGCACCAGTCAGCCAAGTTGTGAATGCAAGGAAAGTTCTTGAAGGAAATTTAAAAGCGCTGGTTCAGCACATGAGCACACGAATGATAAGCAAGTGAAACAGCCTTANAAGCTTGAAATGATTAAATTTAGTGGGGAAGGCATGTTAAAAGCCAAAATAGACCAAAAGCTGGCCTCTAGCACCAGTCAGCCAAGTTGTGAATGCAAGGAAAGTTCTTGAAGGAAATTTAAAAGCGCTGGTTCAGCACATGAGCACACGAATGATAAGCAAGTGAAACAGCCTTATCTCTGATATGGAGAAAAATGTAATAGTCTGGATATATAATCAAGCCAGTTACAAAATTCTCGTAAGCCAAAACCAAATCCAGACCAGGATCCTACTTCTCCTTCAATTCTAAGAAGCCCAAGAGAGGTAAGGAAACTAGAAAAAAATGTGCCACTAGCAGGGGTTTGTTCCTGAGATTTAAGGAAGGAAGCCCTCTCCATAATACTGAAATACAAAGTGAAGCAGCAAATGCTGTTGTAGAAACTGCAGCAAGTTATCTAGAAGATCTAGTTAAGATAGCTCAATAAAAGAAGCTACATTGAGTAAGAGATTTCCAATAGAGATGAAACAATCTTATATTGGAAGAAGATGCTATTTAGGACTATCATGCTAGAGAGGAGAAGTCAATGCTTGGCTGTATAACTTCAAAGAACCGACTGACTCTCTCATTAGAGGCTAATGCAGTTGAATTTAATGCTTCTGAAAACCCCAGGGGCCTTAAAAATTATGCTATATCTACTCTGCCTATGATCTATGAATGGAAGGCTTGGATGAAAACAAAATCCGGATGACAGCACATTTATTTATAACACAATTTACTGAATATTTTAAGCCCACTGTGGAGATCCACTACACAGAAAAAAGAAATAATTCTTTCAAAATGTTACTGCTCATTGACAGTGCAGCTTGTCACCCAAGAGCTCTCGTGGAGATATGCACAAGATTCATGTTGTTTTCACACCTGCTAACACAGCATCCATTTTTCAACCCAGAGATCAAAGAATAATTTTGACTTTTAAGACCTACTCTTTTAGAAATACATGTCAGAAGACTATAGCTGCCGTAAATAGTGATTCCTCTGGTGGATTTGGCCAAAGTCAATTGAAAACCTTCTGGAAGTCCCCATGCTAGATGCCATTAAGAACATGAATGAGTCAAGAGAAAAGGTCAAAATAGCAACATCAATAGGAATTTACAGAACATTGATTCCAGCCCAAGTGGATTCAACTCGAGATGTTCAAGACTTCAGTGCAGGAAGTAATTGTAGCTTTGTGGTACAAAGAGCAAAAGAACTAGAACTAGAAGATGTGACTGGATTGCTAAAATCTATGATAAACTAAAACAGATAAGGAATGGTTTCTTATGGATGAGCAAAGAAACTGTTTTCTTGATATGAAATGTATTCCTGGTGAAGATAACAAGATTGTTGAAATGACAACAAAGAATTTAGAATGTTATACAAACTTAATAAAGTGGTGAGAGGGTTTGAGAAAATTGACTCATTCTGTGGCAAACTTCCTTGTTGTCTTATTTTAAGAACTTGTCTCAGCCACAACAACCTTTAGCAACCACCACCTTGACCCATCAGCAGCCATCAACATCCAAGCAAGACCCTCTACCAGCAAAAAGATTACTACTCTGAAGGCTCAGATGATCATTAGCTTTCTTTTAAGCAATAAAGCTTTTTCGATTAAGGTATATACATGTTTTTTTAGACACAATGCTATTGCACACTTAACAGACAACAGTATATTGTAAACTTAACTTCTATATGCATTGACAAATGAAAAATTCATGTGACTCACTTTATTGTGATATTCACTGATTGCCATGGCCGGAAACCAAACTCTCAATGTCTCTGAGGTACACTTGTATAATAATGGTATGTCTCTCAATTGTTTGCTTGTGTCGCTAGAATTCCCTGACACACAAAAGATTTTAAAAGAAGAGAAAAAAACTATTCAAAATTTTGAACCCAGATCCAAGAAACTCTGTGTGTGTGGAGCAGTGGGGTAGAGGCTGGAGCTTTATTTGTCAAGATTAACTTTTAGGACTTGCCTGCTGGTCCAGTGGCTAAGATTCTGCACTCCCAACACAGGAAGCCTGGTTCAATCTCTCATCAGGGAACTAGATCCCACATGCAGCAACTAAGACTCAGCACAGCCAAACAAATAAAACGATAAATAAGCAAATATTTTTTTTAAGAAAAGATTAACTTTGATCCCCTTTAAACATTTGCCTAGTGTTTTGCATAACACACTTGAGCAGAAGCTTACATGAAAATAGTAGAAAAGATACAATTCCTTTATCATCCATTTGCTCTTCAGAGAGAAATACAACTGGATCCTATAACTTAAATTCAGAAAAGTCTGTTCCTAGAAATGTCTCAATACTTAAAAGGTGAAAGGGAAAAAGAAAAAAGAAAAAACTGAGAAGCTATCAATTGAGAAAAAGGATTATCTCCTCTATATAGACAAGGTGTGGTCTAAGTAGATCTTCATGGCTGACAATATCCAGACACTAGGAACTAATATGTGTGTGGAAGTTGCTCAGTTGTGTCTATTTGTAAGTCCATGGACTGTATAGTCCATGGAATTCTCTAAGCCAGAATACTGGAGTGGGTAGCCATTCTAGAAAGAGCAAAATCTTTAATGCATGGTTTGTCCAGTTCAGTTCAGTCTCTCAGTTGTGTCTGACTCTTTGAGACCCCATAAATCGCAGCACGCCAGGCCTCCCTGTCCATCACCACCTCCCGGAGTTCACTCAGACTCAGGACCATCAAGTCAGTGATGCCATCCAGCCATCTCATCCTGAGTCATCCCCTTCCCTTCCTGCCCCCAATCCCTCCCAGCATCAGACTCGTTTCCAATGAGTCAGCTCTTCGCATGAGGTGGCCAAAGTACTGCTTTGGCTTTAGCCAAAGTTTCAGCTATAGCATCATTCCTTCCAAAGAAATCCCAGGGCTGTCTCCTTCAGAATGGACTGGTTGGATCTCCTTGCAGTCCAAGGGACTCTCAAGAGTCTTCTCCAACACCACAGTTCAAAAGCATCAATTTTTTGGCGCTCAGCCTTCTTCACAGTCCAACTCTCACATCCATACANGAAAGTGAAAGAGGAGAGCAAAAAGTTGGCTTAAAGCTCAACATTCAGAAAACAAAGATCATGGCATCTGGTGCCATCACTTCATAAGAAATAGATAGGAAACAGTAGAAAGGGTGTCAGACTTTATTTTACTGGGGCTCCAAAATCACTGTAGATGGTGACTGCAGCCATAAAATTAAAAGACGCTTACTGCTTGGAAGAAAAGTGATGACCAACCTAGATAATATATTCAAAAGCAGAGACATTACTTTGCCAACTAAGATCCATCTAGTCAAGGCTNGATAGGAAACAGTAGAAAGGGTGTCAGACTTTATTTTACTGGGGCTCCAAAATCACTGTAGATGGTGACTGCAGCCATAAAATTAAAAGACGCTTACTGCTTGGAAGAAAAGTGATGACCAACCTAGATAATATATTCAAAAGCAGAGACATTACTTTGCCAACTAAGATCCATCTAGTCAAGGCTATGGATCTTCCTGTGGTCATGTATGGATGTGAGAGTTGGACTATGAAGAAGGCTGAGTGCCGAAGAATCGATGCTTTTGAACTGTGGTGTTGGAGAAGACTCTTGAGAGTCCCTTGGACTGCAAGGAGATCCAACCAGTCCATTCTGAAGGAGATCAGCCCTGGGATTTCTTTGGAGGGAATGATGCTGAAGCTGAATCTCCAGTACTTTGGCCACCTCATGTGAAGAGTTGACTCATTGGAAAAGACTCTGATGCTGGGAGGGATTGGAGGCAAGAGGAGAAGGGGACTACCGAGGATTGGATAGCTGGATGGCATTACTGACTCGATGGAGGTGAGTCTGAGTGAACCCCAGGAGTTGGTGATGGAGAGGGAGGCCTGGCGTGCTGTGATTCATGGGGTGGCAAAGAGTTGGACATGACTGAGCGACTGAACTGAATTGAATCTGCAGTAGCATATTGGGCACCTACTGACCTAGGGAGTTCCTGTTTCAGTATCCTATCATTTTGCATTTTCATACTGTTCATGGGGTTCTCAAGGCAAGAATACTGAAGTGGTTTGCCATTCCCTTCTCCAATGTACCACATTCTGTCAGACCTCTCTACCATGACCCGCCCATCTTGGGTTGCCCCGCAGGCATGGCTTAGTTTCATTGAGTTAAACAAGGTTGTGGTCCTAGTGTGATTAGATTGACTAGTTTTCTGTGATTATGGTTTCAGTGTGTCTGCCCTCTGATGCCGTCTTGCAACACCTATGATCTTACTTGGGTTTGTCTTACCTTGGGCCTGCGGTATCTCTTCATGGCTGCTCCAGCAAAGTGCAGCCTCTGCTCCTTACCTTGGATGAGGGGTATCTCCTCACTGCCACCCCTCCTGACCTTCCAAGTGGGATGGTTCCTCTAGGCCCTCCTGCGCCCATGCAGCCACCACTCCTTGGACGAGGGGTGGCTCCTCCCAGCCGCCACCCCTGACCTTGGATGCAGGGTGGCTCCTCTCGGCCATCACCCCTGGCCTCAGACAAGGGGTGGCTCCTCCCAGCTGCAGCCCCTGACCTCGGACATTGGGGTAACTCCTCTTGGCTGCTGCCCTTCGGGCATGGGGTCCTCCAGGCTTCTGCACCTGACCTCAGATGTGGGGCAGCTCCTCTCGGCTCCACTTAGTGCGCCGGGCTTTCTATACCCACATTCTGGAGAGTTTTTATCCTATATGAGTGCTGAATTTTATCAACAGCTTTTTCTGCCCATATTGAGATGATCTTACTGGTTTTATTTTTCTCCTTATTGATATGGTCCATCGCATTGATTGATTTGTAGATATTTGGAAATCCTTGCATAATTAGGATAAATCTGAATTTATCATGTGTATGACCCTTTTGTTAAGCAGTTAGACTGGGGAAACAGGGTCCAAGATGGCAGTCAGAACTGATTACATGCTTTGTTAAGATCCTGCTAATACTTTCTTGATGAAATCATCATGCTGAGTGCCTAACTTCATTTGTTTCTCCCACTGTGCAGAAATAGGACTAGAGTTCCTCAGAATTTCTAGAACAATTATACAAAGAACCCCATGAATGGAATTGATGAAACTCAAATACTGAATAGCAGTTTTTCTGGAATTAATAACTTATGAAATAAAAATATCAAAATCTGTATTTGAAAACCAGATGCTATCTTTTGATCTTCAAACTGTACTTAATAATGTATCTTCTCCTTGATGTCCTATGGTACCTCAAACTCAACACATGTAAAATTATACTCATTATTCCCTAACACCAAAACTTGTTTGTTTGTTTGTTTTCTTTTTTCTTTCTTACTACATTTTGTCCAGTGTCAACATCATATACTCAAAAAATCATAATCAGAAGTCAAGGACTTGCCTTAGCTTCTTCCTTTCCATCTTCTACATCCAAATCTTAAGTGACTTTAAAAAAAGAAAAAACTCTCTACTGAATAAAAATTTTCCATTATTTAAGATCTCATTTATCTTCTAATGAGACTATTGCAGCAACCTTCTAACTAATTTCTCTATCTCTAACCTCACTATTCCCCTCTCCCAAATATCTCAATACTGCTACCAATCTATAGCATAAGTCTGGTCACGTCTTCCACTTGGAGCTAAGATTTGTACTGATTCCTTATTTTGCATTGTTGAGGAGGAAGAAATTTTCTTCTACCTTTCTAAGTTCTTCCAGGTGGTCTAGAATTAAACTGACATGAAAGAGACTAATCGGAGAAAATCAAACAAATGTTTAATAACATGTATACATGGGAGAGACCCAGCAAAACTGAGGAACTCACCAAGTTCCAGACACTCTCACTTTGAATACTGTCTTCAGCTAAAGACAAAAGCAGATGTTAGGGGTAGTGGTTTGGGACACCAAAGAGAAGGAAGGCAATTCACATGAGTGGGAATTTTGGTAAACAAGTGTTTTGTAAACAAATGTTTGCTGGGTTAGCAGAGACAATAGGACAGAGAGGAATTAAAACTAGCAAACAGACTTGCTAGTTTCCTCCTTGTCTACACACCTAGTTCATATTGTAGTTTCCTATGGTGAGGGAGACACTATTCCAGGTCTACATCTACATTCTTAAAGCAGTTAAGGGAAAGACCAAAGTTTCTCTTGACTCTCTTAGCCCTTGATTTTTTTCAGCTTGAATTATTAATAATCCACATGCCAAAGAGATATTTTGAGGGTGATAAATTTTTCTCCCCTGTAGTAAATCCCTTTAAGATTCCAAACTCTTTGAGATGAAATGTTCAGCTTGATGTGATTTTTTTTACCTAACTAGACATCTCCCACCGCTTCAACAACTTTTGGTTCTGTCCTACCTAGCAAACTGACTATAGATCAGCAAACACATCCTGCTCTGTTCCTTTCCATGTGCTGTAGTCTCTTCCTGGAATGACCTTTCTACACAGCTTTCCACAATACCTGGAAATTCATGTTCATTTTCAAAACTCAGCATAACCATTATTGCCTAAGAGAAACTCCATACCCTACTCGCTACCCCTGAAAACACAGTTAACCACTTCTATTCTAAGCTACTTGCATATTTTATAAACAGTTCTTTCATTATACTTGGTATATTCTATGGCAGTTTGTCCACATATCTATGCTTATTACTTGAACATGACACTAAAGGTAAGTATATTGACTATTCTTATCCACTTGTGTAAGCATTGTAAACTGACACACTTAATAAATCTGTAATGTGTAAGTGCACACATATGTGAGTACTTGCATGTAAAAATGAATGAATTAATTAATGCTTCTGAAGTCCTTTACAGTTTCAAGCAATCCAACTTTTTCTGGGTTTCTCTCTGTATCTAGCAATCATGTTAATCCTCTGATGGCATGCTCTTATTCTTAATACAGTAACCAATCCTTACATGTAATAACAATAGCAACGCAATTTAGAAGCCTCAAAAAGATTTGCCAAATTGAAAGTATTTTCTGAGTTTTTTTTTTTTTTCCTCAACTACAAATAAAATACAAATGCGACTAAGTCAATTATGGCTTCCCTGGTGACTCAGTGGTAAAGAATCTACCTGCCAAAGCAGGAGATGTAGAAAAAGTCCCTGAGTCAGAAAGAGCACAAAATGCAGGCCCAACTGAGTCTATACCTTTGTGGAGTACTGGAGAACCTGAACCTGAGCGGCTTAGACCTGTGATGTGCATGCAACCCAGGGCTTGCTTTAAACAGTCCTCCTGAAGAGCAACCTGAAGCCTCAGCAGTGTAGACCAGGAAAGCACACATGCCATGAGCAGGGGCAAAGCCAGTGTGGCCCAGACACTGGGAGAACTCCCCACACAAGCCAGTGATATTAGTTTGCAGTGTTCCTCCCTCCCCGTGGCACAATTGAACAAGTGAGCCTAAATTAATGACCACTTTAACCCTCTTATGTCAGGGCAGAAATTAAATGCTGAAGAGACTTGCAAACAGAGGAAGCCAAAATAAACAAAGAAGAGGGAACCGCTTTGGAAGTGACAAGTGCAACAAATTAAAACCCTGTAGTTAGCATTGACTACATTGGAAGGGGCCTATAGACCTTGAGAAGAAGTATAAGCTGGAAATATCTGCAACTGAACTGACCCCACACTGCCCTCAACTGCTCCAGAGAAATTCCTAGATTATTTTACTATTATCATTTTTTAATTTTTTTTTATTTTTAAGCTCTTTATTACTCCTTTAATTTTCATTTTTAAAATTTGCTATTACCTTCCCAAAAAAACCTATTTTTAAAGCAAATTTCAAATAAATATTTTTATAATGTTTGCGATTTTTTTTTTTTAATATCATATGTTTGAGAGCCTAACCTCTAGATTTTTAATTTTTGCTTTTTGGAACTGGTTATCAATTTTGTACCATTAAGAATCCAACCTTCAGTACCCATTTTTCCCTAGGAGTGTGATTACTGGCTTGATTGCTCTCTCCCCTTTTGATTCTCCTTCCCCCCCCCCCAAGGTCTTTTCCCTCTATCTCCTCCCTCCTCCTTCTCTTCTCTACTTAACTCTGTGAGTCTCTTTGGGTGTTCCAGGCTGTGGAGAACACTTAGGGAACTGATTACTGTGTAGATTGGACTCTCTCCTTTTGACTCCCCCCTCTTCTGCTCCTGGTCATCTCTATGTCCTTCCTCCCTCTTCTCTTCTTCATGTAACTTTGTGAACCTCTCTGGGTGTCACTCACTGTGGAGAATCTTTTGACCATTAACCTAGATGTTTAATCATTGGTGCTGCATGGTTGGAAAAATCTTGAGGCTACTGTAAGAATAAGACTGAAAGCCAGAGGCAGGAGGCTCAAATACAAAACTTGAGAACAACAGAAAACTCATGATTCTAAGGCACATTAATCGAAAAGAGCTCATTCAAAAGCCTCCATGCCTACACTGAAACCAAGCTCCACTCAAGAGCCAACAAGTTTCAGAGCAAGACATACCAACCTAATTCTCCAACAATGCACGAACATAACCCGGAGCATTAAAATATAGGCGGCCAAAAGTCATACCAAACCCATATACACCTCAGAATTCACTACTGGAAATGTCATTGCACTCCAGAGAGAAAAGATCCAGCTCCACCCACCAGAACCCCAATGCAAGCTTCCCTAACGAGGAAACCTTGACAAGCTACTCATCCAACTCCACCCACAGGGAAGAACCTCCACAATAAAGAGGAACCACAAACTTCCAGCATACAGAAAGGCCACCCCAAATACAGCAACCTAAACAAGATGAAAAGGCAGAGAAATAATCAGCAGGTAAAGGAACATGATAAAAGCCCACCAAACCAACCAAAAGAGGAGATAGGGAGTCTACCTGAAAAAGTATTCAGAATAATGATAGTAAAAGTGATTGAAAATCTTGAAAACAAAATGGAGTTACAGATAAATAGTCTGGAGACAAGGATTGAAAAGATGCAAGAAAAGTTTAACAAGGACCTAAAAGAAATGAAAAAGAGTTTATCAATAATGAACAACTCAATAACTGAGATCAAAAGCACTCTGGAGGGAGCCAACAGTAGAACAACTGAGGCAGAAAATAAGATAAAGTGAGGTAGAAGATAGAATGGTGGAAATAAATGAAGCAGAGAGTAAAAAAGAATTAAAAGAAATGAGGACAGCCTCAGAGATCTCTGGGACAATGTTAAATGCCCAACATTCGAATCATAGGAGTCCTAGAAGAAGAAGACAAAAAGAAAGACCATGAGAAAATATTTGAGGAGATAATAGTTGAAAACTTCCCTAAAATGGGGAAGGAAATAGTAACCCAAGTCCAAGAATCCCAGAGAGTCCCTAACAGGATAAACCCAAGGTGAAACACCCCAAGACATATCTTAATTATATTAATGAAGATCAAACACAAAGAACAAATATTAAAAGCAGCAAAGGGAAAATAATAAATAACACACAAGGGGATTCCCATAAAGATAACAGCTGATCTTTCAATAGAGACTCTTCAGGCCAGAAGGGAATGGCAGGACATACTTGAAGTGATGAAAGAAAGTAACCTACAGTCCAGATTACTGTACCCAGCAAGGATCTCATTCAAATATGAAGGAGAATTCAAAAGCTTTACAGACAAGCAAAAGCTGAGAATTTAGCACCACCAAACCAGGACTTCAACAAATGCTACAGGATCTTCTCTAGACAAAAAACACAGAAAAGGTTTATAAAATGGAACCCAAAACAACAAAGTAAAAGGCAATGGGCTCATATTTATCAATAATTACCTTAAATGTAAATGGGTTGAATGGCCCAACCAAAAGACAAAGACTGGCTGAATGGATACAAAAACAAGACCCCAATATATGTTGTCTACAAGAAACCCACCTCAAAACAAGGGACGCATACAGACTGAAAGTGAAGGGCTGGAAAAAGATATTTCACACAAATGGAGACCAAAAGAAAGCAGGAGTAGCAATACTCACATCAGATAAAATAGACTTTGAAATAAAGGCCATGAAAAGAGACAAAGAAGGACATTACATAAAGTTCAAAGGATCAATCCAAGAAGAATGAACAGTTATAAATATATACACACCCAACATAGGAGCACTGCAATATGTAAAGCAAATGCTAATGAGTATGAAAGGGGAAATTAACAGTAACACAATAATAGTGGGGGACTTTAATACCCCACTCACACCTATGGATAGATCAGTTAAACAGAAAACAAACAAGGAAACACAAACTTTAAATGATACAATGGACCAGTTAGACCTAATTGATATCTATAGGACATTTCACCCCAGAACAATGAATTTCACCTTTTTCTCAAGTGCACACAGAACCTTCTCCAGGATAGATCACACCCTGGTCCATAAATCTAGCCTTGGTAAATTCAAAAAAATTGAAATGATCTCAAGCATCTTTTCTGATCACAATGTGGTAAGATTAGATGTCAACTACAGGAAAAAAAAAACTATTAAAAATAAACACATATGGAGGCTAAACAACACACTTCTGAATAACCAACATATCACAGAAGAAATCAAAATATGCATAGAAATGAATGAAAATGAAAACATAATAACCTCAAACCTATGGGATTCAGTAAAAGCAGCGCTAAAAAGAAGGTTCATAGGAATACAAGCCTATCTCAAGAAACAGGGGAAAAATCAAATAAATCACCTAATTCTACACTTAAGCCAACTAGAAAAAGAAGAAATGAAGAACCACAGGGTTAGTAGAAGGAAAGAAATCATAAAAATTAGGGCAGAAATAAATGAAAAAGAAACAAAGGAGACCATAGTAAAAATTAACAAAGCTTAAAAGATCGTTCTTTGAAAAGATAAATAAAATAAATAAACCATTGGCCAGATTCATCAAGAGAAAAAGGGAGAAGACTCAAATCAACAAAATTAGAAATGAAAATGGAGAGATCACAACAGACAACATAGAAATACAAAGGAACATAAAAGACTACTATCAGCAACTATATGCCAATAAAATGGACAACTTGGAAGAAATGGACAAATTCTTAGAAAAGTACAACTTTCCAAAACTGAACCAGAAAGAAATAGAAAATCTTAACAGACCCATCACAAGCACAGAAATTGAAACTGTAATCAGAAATTTTCCAACAAACAAAAGCCCATGACTAGATGGCTTCACCGGAGAAGGCAACGGCACCCTACTCCAGTACTTTTGCTTGGAAAATCCCATGGACAGAGGAGCCTGGTAGGCTGCAGTCCATGGGGTCGCTAAGAGTCGGACACGACTGAGTGACTTTACTTTCACTTTTTACTTTCATGCATTGGAGAAGGAAATGGCAACCCACTCCAGTGTTATTGTCTGGAGAATCCCAGGGACAGTGAAGCCTAGTGGGCTGCCGTCTATGGGGTCTCACAGAGTTGAACACAACTGAAGCAACTTAGCAACAGCAGCAGCAGACGGCTTCACAGATGAATTCCACCAAAAATTTAGAGAAAACACCTGTCCTACTCAAGGGCTTCCCATCCTACTCAAACTCTTCCAGAAATGTGCAGAGGAAGGTAAACATCCAAACTCATTCTATGAGGCTACCATCACCCTAATACCAAAACCTGACAAAGATGCCACAAAAAAGCAGAAAACTACAGGCCAATATCACTGATGAACATACAAAAATCCTTAACAAAATTCTAGCAATCAGAATCCAACAACATATTAAAAAGATCATACATCTTAACCAAGTAGGCTTTATCCCAGGGATACAAGGATTCTTCAATATTTGCAAATCAATCAGTGTGATACTCACATTAACAAATTGAAAGAAAAAAAAACATGATTATCTCAATTGATGCAGAGAAAGCCTTTGACAAAATTCAACATCCATTTATGATAAAAACCCTCCAGAAAGCAGGAATAGAAGGAACATACCTCAACATAATAAAAGGTACATATGACAAACCCACAGCAAACATTATCCTCAATGGTGAAAAACTGAAAGCATTTCCCCTAAAGTCAGGGACAAGACAAGGGTGCTCACTCTCACCACTACTATTCAACATAGTTTTGGAAGTTTTGGCCACAGCAATCAGAGCAGAAAAGTAAATAAAAAGAATCCAGATTGGAAAAGAAGTAAAACTGTCACTGTTTGCAGATGACATGATCCTCTGCATAGAAAATCCTAAAGACTTCACCAGAAAATTCCTAGAGCTAATCAATGAATATAGTAAAGTTGCAGGATATAAAATTAACACACAGAAACCCCTTGCATCCTATACACTAACAATGAAAAAACAGAAAGAGAGATTAAGGAAACAATTCCATACACCATTGCAACAAAAATAATAAAATACTTAGGAATAAAGCTACCTAAGAAACAAAAGACCTATATATAGAAAACTATAAAACACTGGTGAAAGATATCAAAGATGAGACAAATAGATGAAGAAATATACCATGTTCATGAATTGGAAGAATCAATATAGTGAAAATGTGTATACTTCCCAAAGCAATCTATAGATTCAATGCAATCCCTATCAAGTTACCAATGGTATTTTTCAGAGAACTAGAACAAATAATTTCACAATTTGTATGGAAAAACAAAAAGCCTCAAATAGCAAAAGCAATCTTGAGAAAGGAGAATGGAACTGGAGGAATCAACCTGCCTGACCTCAGATTATACTACAAAGCTACAGTCATTAAGACAGCATGGTACTGGCACAAAGACAGAAATATAGACCAGTGGAACAAAATAGAAAGCCCAGAGATAAATCCACACACCTATGTACACCTTATCTTTGACAAAGGAGGCAAGAATATACAATGCAGAAAAGATAATCTCTAGCAAGTGGTGCTGGAATAATTGGTCAACCACTTGTAAAAGAATGAAACTAGAACACTTTCTAACAACCATACACAAAAATAAACTCAAAATGGATTAAAGATGTAAATGTAAGAATAGAAACTATAAACCTCCTAGAGGAAACATAGGCAAAACACTCTCTGATGTAAATCATATCAGGATCCTCTATGATCCACCTCCCAGAGTAACAGAAATAAAAGCAAAAATAAACAAATGGGACCTAATCAAACTTAAAAGCTTTTGCACAACAAAGAAACTATAAGCAAGGTGAAAAGACAGCCTTCAGAATGGGAGAAAATAATAGCCAATGAAACAACTGATAAAGAATTAATCTCAAAAATATACAAGCAACTTCTGCAGCTCAATTTCAGAAAAATAAGTGACCCAATCAAAAAATGAGCCGAAGAACTAAGCAGACGTTTCTCCAAAGAGAAGGCTAACAAACACATGAAAAGATGCTCAAAATCACTCGTTATCAGAGAACTACAAATCAAAACCACGATGAGGTACCATCTCATGCCAGTCAGAATGGCTGCTATCAAGAAATCTACAAACAATAAAGGGAATGGAGAAAAGGGAACCCTCTTACACTGTTGGTGGGAATGCAAATTAGTACAGCCACTATGGAGAACAGTGTAGAGATTCCTTTAAAAACTGGAAATAGAATTGCCATATGACACAGCAATCCAACTGTTGGGCATACACACCGAGGAAACCAGAATTGAAAGAGACACGTGTACCCCAATGTTCATCATAGCACTGTTACAATAGCCAGGACATGGAAACAACCAAATGTCCATCAGCAGATGAATGGTAAGAAAGCTGTGGTACATATACACAATGGAATATTGCTCAGGTATTAAAATGAATGCATTTGAATCAGTTCTAATGAGGTGGATGAAACTGGAACCTATTATACAGAGCAAAGTAAGTCAGAAAGAAAAAGCACCAGTACAGTATATTAATGCATATATATGGAATTTAGAAAGATGGTAACAATGACCCTAAATATGAGACAACAAAAGAGACACAGATGTAAAAAACAGAATTTTGGACTCTGTGGGAGAAGGCGTGGGAGGGATTATTTGAGAGAATAGCATTGAAACATGTATATTATCATATGTGAAATAGTTCGCCAGTCCAAGTTCGATACATGAGGCAGAGTGCTCAGGGCTGGTGCACTGGAATGACCCTGAGGGATGGGATTGGGAGGGAGGTGGGATGGAGGGTCAGGATGGGGAACGCATGTACACCCATGGCTGATTCATGTGAATATATGGCAAAAACCATCACAATATTATAAAGTAATTAGCTTCCAATTAATATATATAAATTAAAAGAAAAAAATTTCAATGCCTTTTCTAGATGTTTATGTCTTCTATCCTCTATCTCTGTGAGTTTCTCACTATTTATTCCTTTTATAATGATCAACTGGGTAAGCCATCCAGGTGGAGAAATAAAAAACCTATCTTTTCTGGCATATTTTCTCTTGACAGTCAGTAGATGATAACTTAGCTCTAAACTGAAAAACCAGACATTGTAAATCACCCACTCATGTGCAGTACTTCCCAGATGCTACCCAAATAGAATTATATTGGAATGGACAAGAAATACAATTAATCTAAATTATTATCTAGGAACATAAGAATTCTTGAGCATGAAAGTACAATAGATCATTTCAACACACACACACACACATATCATTCTCAAACTCTTCCAAATCTTTTCCACCTTCATCTGTAGGGGAAGTCATTAATAAACCACAAACTAACTTGTCTATAATTCTATCTCCTTTCTCTGCTCTTATGCACAACAGGAAAACAAAGCTAGAAAAATAAAAAAGACTAGTATAATGTACAGTCTTAAAAAAATCCTTACCTCTGAAATGATGGATACATATCATTAAACATTTGTCCAAACCTGTAGAATGTATAACAGCAAGAGTAAGCCCTAATGGTAAGTATGGACTTTGGGTGATTACAATGCATTAATTTATGTTCATCACTTATAACAAATGTACCATGAAGTTGGGATGGTGATGATAGGGAAGGCTATACACGAGTAGGGGCAAGAAGTCTATGGGATATCCCCGTACATTCCTTTCAATTTTTCTGTTAACCTAAAATTACTCTTAAAAAGAGTCAATAAAAAAAAAAAATACCCCTCTCAAATGCTAATGCAACCATGATTGAGGGATGAGATATTGAGGGTGAGAGAAAAGGTATAAGGGACAATGGAGATGGATGAAATTTGAGAAGCAAATGTCAGAGAAAAGCTCATTTAGAAATTCATGTAAAGTTCTTTTAGTTAAGAAATTCAACCCATTTTAGGTAAAAGAAATAAATCTCATGGGAAGAACTTTTACAAATGGAAGATGATAAAAGTTCTAAAAATTCATACTCTCGATACTTTTATGCTTCAGTATCAGTGATTCTTAACCAATCTTAAGTTTTTGCAAAGAAAGAGAAAGAGAAGGAGGGACAGGGAGAGGTATCCAAAAAGTATTAAATCTGAGAAGAATTTACAGATTTAATGATAATTTATAAGTTACAAGCAATTAAGTTTACACATATTTTGAGAGGAAGAAAAAGAGGAAAAGAATTTTCAGGGGTAAATTATTTTTCAAAACTGTTTTGTATTAAAATATTTTAATAGATGAACAAGTGTATGTAAATTATATCTCCAAATGACTATGATTATTTAGCCTATTTCAATCTTTTATTCAACGCATATTTTTAAGCAGGTACAGTATGACTGATATTATTCCAGGTGTTGGAGATGCAGTGGGGAACAAGGCAGATAAAGTTCCTTTCCTCACGAGGTTTGCTTTCTAATACAGAGAAGGGAATAAAAGTCAACAAACAAATAATAGTAAATAGCAAATTTCAAATAGTAAATAGTGATACATGTTATGGAAACATTTTTAATAAATAATACTTGATACTTTTACTGGTGGTAGAGAATAAGTTTGGTATTTCCAGAATAAAAAATTATAGATATACAGAGACATTGTACTAGTTTCTAGTCAGAAACATACTGAGTGCTGAATCAATTATGGTTTATGATATATTTTCTATTTCTTGTAAGCACTTAATTCCTACTTCCTGGTATGCATTTACTTTTGCTCCAAGCAAATACATACTCAAACACATACAGTCAAAGAATACCATAGGTTCCCTTGTAGGGACAGCACAGTTTTACAGCATAATTCATTATATAGAAACTACATATGTACATGCACACACAGAGATATCTCTGGGGAAAGGTTGTATGGCTCATGGTCTTCACAGAAATGTCTCCTAAGAGGTAACCTTTTAAAGTTACACACTGGTCATAGGAAATGAAGACTGTTGGTACAGTAAATATGGTTTTCCTAATTTTGGGGCTCCAAAATCGCTGCAGATGGTGATTGAAGGCATGAAATTAAAAGACACTTACTCCTTGGAAGAAAGGTTATGACCAACCTAGATAGCATATTCCAAAGCAGAGACATTACTTTGCCAACTAAGGTCCGTCTAGTCAGGGCTGTGGTTTTTCCTGTGGTCATGTATGGATGTGAGAGTTGGACTGTGAAGAAGGTTGAGCACTGAAGAATTGATGCTTTTGAACTGTGGTGTTGGAGAAGACTCTTGAGAGTCCCTTGGACTGCAAGGAGATCCAATCAGTCCATCCTAAAGGAGAACAGTTCTGGGTGTTCATTGGAAGGACTAGCACTGAAGTTGAAACTCCTATATTTTGGCCACCTCATGCAAAGAGTTGACTCATTGGAAAAGACTCTGATGCTGGGAGGGATTGGGGGCAGGAGAAGGGGACAACAGGATGACATGGCTGGATGGCATCACTGACTCGATGCACATGAGTTTGGATGAACTCCGGGAGTTGGTGATGGACAGGGAGGCCTGGTGTACTGCGATTCATGGGGTCACAAAGAGTCGGACACAACTGAGCAACTGAACTGAACTGAATCTGAATTATGAATAGGAAATGCTCCCACTGCTAGGGAAACAGTGACTGAAACTGCCCACCCTGGCCAGGCAGCATAGTAACCATTTGCATCAGTTATTTTACAGGAAGTCCTGGTAAGGAGCAAAGAACTAACAAGCCACCACCAACTGGAAGAATTCAGAAAAGATCGAAAGGAGACCCTGCATGCCCTAGCACCTCCCAGACTCCTCCTTGGTGGCATCCATCTTGGCTGTGGTGCGCGAACCATCAGGAAGGACCCTGAGTCTGAATAATAGGCCAGAGATAATCCTGAAACCAATACCATTACCATAAAACCTGAGGCTGCAAGCCACATGACAGAGCAGTTTTCCTGGGTTCCCTTACTCTCCTACTCTCCACCCCGTCAGGTGCCCCTTCCCAATAAAGTCTCTTGCTTTGTCAACAGTATGTCTCCTAACACAATCCATTTCTGAGTGTTAGACAAGTACCCACTCTGAGGCCCTGGAAGGTCCCTTTTCCTGCAACACCACTTGTCATTTTCAAAATATGATGTCCATGTGATTGTTAATGAAAACTCAAATTTAAAAAAATTTTTTTTTTAACTTAAGCAGCATTGTATCTTATGTGAAGCTTTGTGTGCTATGTAATGCTGGGAGGAGAGACGAAGAGGACATGTTAGTAGCATAAAGAAGGTCCCATAAACATATGATTATTTGTTTCCTCAGGGTGAGCTTTGGAAATGCTTGTGCATTTTCAGAAGGATTGAGGAAACAGTTTAGTTATTATGAAGGATTTAATTTCAATCTCTTTTCTTTCAAACGTCATAAAAATAAAGATGAAAGAAACATCTTCAGAACTCACAAATTTCCACAACTGCCCTTAGTCTCTTAAAAAAAAAAAAAAAAAGACTCGTTTTGAAAAATCCATGATTTACAGAAATGGGAAACATCCCAACAACAGCTGGTTCAGAAATGGCTTATCATTAAATTACTTTGTACAGCTTAGGTTTGCACAGTAAAACCAAAGCTTTGATATTTAACAGTCAAAAAAGAAAAAAGGAGTATTGTATGTTTTGCTTCAGTTTTGAGAAGTAAAGCTCACCACATAGCAAAGGAATGAAACATGGAAAGATTAGTAGAACAATATGGAAGAAAATGACTGTTAAAGGGAACCAGCACTCCAGATGACAGAGTAATAGAAATGTAAGCCTAGAGGGATGGCATGATTTTAACTACAGAGCTGTGCCCCATAGAATTTGCTGGAACATGAAAATCTCAGCAAACATACTAGAAACATGAGATGTAGTGAAATACTTTCTGTTTATCTTTCTCCATAGGGAAACTGTGCAGATAAGTGGGGCATGCAACAGTTAAAAAGAGAAAATTTTGAGTACTAATCCCAGGATGGCCACAAGATTGTTCGGCAACCTTGGGCTGCTGATCAAACATCTGTAAAATTGTGTTGCTTCTTCCTCTCAACAGAATCAATCCTTGAGCCCAGAAGCAAGAGGAATACTAGTGGGCATTTAATAAACAGTGGTGCTGATAATGGTTGTCATGGGAGATAACTAACGATTATAAGAAGGACAATTTAAATGCAAATTGATACATAAATGCTGAGCACTATAATAGAGTCTACTCTGAAAAGAAAGTAAACAGCATATTTTAAGGAAGCTATACACTAAAGGAATAAAGGTATTACAGCTAGCATGTAGCCAACCAAAGAAACCAGAAATATTGGGATGTTCCTAATAATCTATTTCCTGACTACCATGAATATAGAGCTAGACTATTTTTTGAACATATCCATTACAATTCAATTTACCTATGCTGTTTATTACAGTACCGATAATAGAAATAATTACTTTCATCTACTGAATAAATTGAGACACGAGTTNTTGGGATGTTCCTAATAATCTATTTCCTGACTACCATGAATATAGAGCTAGACTATTTTTTGAACATATCCATTACAATTCAATTTACCTATGCTGTTTATTACAGTACCGATAATAGAAATAATTACTTTCATCTACTGAATAAATTGAGACACGAGTTTCAAGGCACAAAAAGGACAAGACGCATATAAGAAAATAGGAAAGAGAAGTACACTTTAAACAGATGTATGCCTTCTTGGGTCACTGCTTTTTAAAAAACAGATCTATAATTCTCCTCTTTAATGTATAAAATTAAACGATGCTCCCCTGGTGGCTCAGTGGTAAAGAATCCAATTGCCAAGCAGGAGACGTGGATTCAATCCCCAGGTTGAGAAGACTCCCTGGAAAAGGGAATGGCAATCCACTCCAGTATTCTTGCCAGGAAAATCCCAAGGACAGAGGAGCCTGGTGGGCTGCAGTCCACGAGGTCGCAGAGTTGGACACGACTGAGTGACCAAAAACAAACATACATCACTATGTACTCATAGTGATGCCAAGCGGGTCCCTGTGGGATTCCCGGGCAGAGAGGTTTCTTTGTCCACCATTTATTATAGGCAAGACCCAGCCTTCATGACCTTCTCTCAGTTCCAAATGACAGAACAGTTACTAATCAAAGGAATGTTGGTGGTTTAGTCGCTAAGTTGTGTTCCACTCTTGTAGGAAACAGCAGCAAAACCACCCAAGACAGTATTAAAGGACCAGGGAGTCTTATTCAGTTTGGGAGACTGAATCACCTAAGACCCCGAAAGTAAAAGTGTCAGTCACTAAGTCCTGTCTGACTGTTTGTGATTCCATGGACTATACCTCACCAGGCTCCCCTGATGTAAGGATTCCCCAGGTAAGAATACTGGAGTGAGTTGCCATTTCCTTCCCAAGGGGATCTTCCCAACCTGGTGACTGAACCTGGATCTCCTACATTGCAAGCAGATTCTTTACATCTGAGCCACCAGAGAAGCCCCGCTTAAGGCCCTGTATACAGTCTAATTGTGTCAGGAACCACACGTTTTTGAACTTTGCAGAAGGAAGAATACAAGCCTGTTATTGCCTTGATCCCTATCACATACTCCTGCCTGACTATATAACTTTTCCCTACTCACCAGGGAGGGGGGAACAGTTCTTGAGGCAAAAGCCTACTGTATTCCCCTTTTGCCTGGCAAAGTAATAAAGCTGTTCTTTCCTTCTTGTCCACAATTTTGTCTCTGTATTTCTGTTTGGCACCAGTGCACAGAGAGCCAAGATTTTGGCAACAGTAGGGCTGTACTATCACCACCACAATCTGATTTTAGATCTCTTCCCCTCTAAGAAAACTTCTTCTCCTTAATAATCACTCTGCATTTGTCACACCTAGCACTAAGCAATAACTAACCTAAATTCTGTCTTTATGAAGTTGTGGTTCTAGACATATATCATATCGGCTGCTGCTGCTGCTGCTGCTCAGTCGCTTCAGTCGTGTCCGACTCTGTGCGGCCCTACAGATGGCAGCCCGCCAGGCTCCCCCGTCCCTGGGATTCTCCAGGCAAGAACACTGGAGTGGGTTGCCATTTCCTTCTCCAGTGCATGAAACTGAAAAGTGAAAGTGAAGTCGCTTAGTCGTGTCCGACTCTTAGCGACCTCATGGACTGCAGCCTACCCAATGCCAAAGAATGCTCAAACTACAGCACAACTGCACTAATCTCACACACTAGTAAAGTAATGCTCAAAATTCTCCACGCCAGGCTTCAACAGTATGCGAACTGTGAAATTCCAAATGTTCAAGATGGATTTAGAAAAGGCAGAGGAACCAGAGATCAAATTGCCAACATCCATTGGCTCATCGAAAAAGCAAAAGAGTTCCACAAAAATATCTACTTCTCCTCTATTGACTATACCAAAGCTTTTGACTGTGTAGATCACAACAAACTGGAAAACTCTTCAAGAGATGGGAATACCAGACCACCTGACCTGCCTCCTGAGAAATCTATTTGCAAGTCAAGAAGCAACAGTTAGAACTGGACATGGAACAACAGACTGATTCCAAATCAGGAAAAGACTGTATATTGTCAAGGCTATATATTGTCACCCTGCTTATTTAACTTATATGCAGAGTACATCATGTGAAATGCTTGGCTGGATGAAGCACAGGCTGAAATCAAGATTGCCATGAGAAACATCAATAATCTCAGATAAGCAGATGACACCACCCTTATGGTAGAAAGCAAAGAAGAACTAAAGAGCCTCTTGATAAAAGTGAAAGAGGAGAGTGAAAATGTTGCTTAAAACTTCAACATTCAGAAAACGAAGATCATGGCATCTGGTCCCATCACTTCATGGCTAACAGATGGGGAAACAATAGAAACAGTGAGAGAATTTATTTTCTTGGGCTCCAAAATCACTGCAGATGGCGACTGCAGCCATGAAATTAAAAGATGCTTGCTCCTTGGAAGAAACATTATGACCAATCTAGACAGCATATTAAAAAGCAGAGACATTACTTTGCCAACAAAGGTCCATCTAGGCAAAGCTATGGTTTTTCCAGTAGTCATATATGGATGTGAGAGTTGGACTATAAAGAAAGCTGAATGACAAAGAATTAATGTTTTTTAACTGTGGTGTTGGAGAAGACTCTTGCCAGTCCCTTGGACTGCAAGGAGATCCAACCTGTCAACCCTGAAGGAAATCAGTCCTGAATATTCATTGGAAGGACTGATGCTAAAGCTGAAACTCCAGTATTTTAGCCACCTGATGCAAAGAACTGACTCATTTGAAAAGACCTTGATGCTGGGATTGACTAAAGGTAGGAGGAGAAGGGGACGACAGAGGATAAGCTGGCTGGATGGCATCACCGACTCAAAGGACATGAGTTTGAGTAGGCTCCGGGAGTTGTTGATGGGCAAGGAAGTCCATGGAAATGCTGCAGTCCATGGAATTCCAAAGAATCACGTGCAACTTAGCCATTGGACACAAATTCTTTAGGCAGCTCAGGGGAAGATCAAATTTCTTTCAGCGTGTTTTAGGCCTTAATTGTTTTCAGCTGAAAATAATATACATGCCAGAGACACTTTTGGGTGGCAAATTTTGTTCCCCTGTACCATGATAGTAAGAATTTATTTCTAGTCTCTCATATATCCTTCAAAGAAGGCAATGGCACCCCACTCCAGTACTCTTGCCTGGAAAATCCCATGGACAGAGGAGCCTGGTAGGCTACAGTCCACGTGGTCGCTAAGAGTCAGACACAACTGAGCGACTTCACTTTCACTTTTCACTTTCATGCATTGGAGAAGGAAATGGCAACCCACTCCACTGGTCTTGGCTGGAGAATCCCAGGGACAGGGGAGTCTGGTGGGCTGCCGTCTATGGGGTCGCACAGAGTCGGACACGACTGAAGCAACTTAGCAGCAGCAGCAGCAGATATCCTTAAGCCAGTTACTATAATGTCCTGTTTACTGCAGTTCTGCAACAACTTGTTAGGCAATCTGAGTCCTCAAAATTCATTTTTCTACAAACAATTATTTTGACCATTTTAGGCATCTTGCACTTTCATATGAATTTTGGAAAATGTATGTCAATTTCTAAAGAAAAGTCATCTGGAAGTTTAATAAAGATTGTACAATTCAATTTGAGAGTATTAATCTCTTAGCAATATTAAGCACTCCAAATAGCAAACTTGGTAACTCTAAATTTCTCTCTAAGCATGGTTGTATCTGATTTCATGAATTTTAGTATGTTGTGGTTTTTTTTTTTAGAAAAGTTTTTTCCAAACTTTTCTAATTTCTTATTTTATTGTTTATTAGGAATGTGTTTTTAAATTTCCAAATATTTGAATTTTGCAATTTTTCTTGCTATTAATTTCTAATTACATTTCATTGCTGTTAGAAAACAAATTTGTATATTTCAATCTCTTTAGATTTATTGAGATTGTTTAACAGCCTACCATATGGTCTACCTCGAAGGATGTTCCACGTGCAATTAAGAATGTGCTTTTGTTGAGTGAAGAGTTTGTAGATGTCTTTTACATTTAGTTGGGTTAGAATTATTTTTAAGTCTCCTTTTTACTAGTTGATCTTCTGCCTAGTGGTTCTTTCCATTATGTAAGTTGTTGTATTTATTATTATTTATCTTCCTTTTTTATTTCTGAATTGTCTGTTTCTCTCTTCCATCCTATTATGTTTTGCTTTGTGGTTTAGGGTTTCTGTTAGATACAAATATGTTTATAATTATTGTACGTTCCTTTCTAATTGATCCCATTTATCAATATAAAATTTCCTTTGTCTCGAGTATGAATTTATCTCTTAAAGTCTATTTTAACATTATTATAGTTATTCCAGCTCTCCTTTTGATATTGTTTTTCTACCCTTTTACTTACACTCTATTTGCACTTTTTAAGTCTATAATGTATTTTCTATAAATATCAAGAGTTCAATTAGGTTTCTTTTACCCATATAGCAATCTCTGTCTTCTGATTAGATTTTTAATCCATTCATATTTATTATTGACATTGCTGGATGAACATTTGCCCTTTCATTTTTTGTTTTCTATGCATCTCATTTCTTGTCTGTTCTTCTGTTCCACCTTTATCAGCTTATTTTAATGGTTTTTTAATTATAGTTTTGTCAGACTCTACTTCAGATTTATAATAACTTATTTCCAAAGAAAGGGAAAATTTATTCATCTATAAGCCAGTTTCCTCTTTGCCATCATGTTTGTGCTATTAATGGCATACATCCCTGTATAAGCTTGTTAAATTACCGAGACATTGTTAAATTACTACTTTTTATATGTCTTTTTAGAGAAGCTGAGAGAAGAAAGGATAGCCAGTATATTTTTGTAAAGTTTGCAATTTTAACCTTTCTTTCTTTTCTTCTTCTTCTTTTTTTTTTTTTTTTTACCATTTCTGATTCCTTTTCAAAAACTTCCTTTTTTATTTTTTGTGAGTCCAATGTTCCAGCATCTTAATCACTCAGTTTTTCTTTATCTGGCAGTATTATTTCACCTTATTATTGAAAGATAGTTTTATAAATTTAAGATTTTTGACAGCTTTTTTTAAAAAATACTTTTAGCACTTTGCATATGTCTTCCCACTGCCTTTTGATCTCTATTTGTTTCTAAGAAGTTAATTGTTTCTGTTGCTGAAGTTCCCAGGTACAGGTTGAGGTGTTTTTTCACTTTCTGCTTTCAAGATTTACCTTCTTCTTTGAACTTTTTTACTATAATGTATTTCATAATGGGTCTCTTTCCATTGGTCCTGTTTGAAGTTTTTCAACTTCTTGGATATGTAGATTTGCACTTTTCTTCATATCTGCAAAGTTTCCAGGCATCATTTATTTGATTCATCTCCTGTCTTTTTCTCTCTTCCTGTTTCCTCTAGTATATCTATCACATTTTCACATAATCTTGTGTGTTTAACTGTGTCCCAAATTTCTCTGAGACTTTATTCTTTATTTTTTCATTCTTTCTGTTTTCTTCAGATTGCTCATTCTCTACTCATCTGTCTTCAGTTTGCTGATTCTTTCTTCTGACAGATGAAGTCTACTATTGAGCCCCTCTACTGAATTTTTGTTTGGGCTATCTTACTTTTCGTCTGCAGAATTTCCTTTTTTTTTTTTTTTAGTAATTTCATCCCTTTATTTTCATTCTGTTTCATGAGGCATTATCATCATATCTACAATTCTTTAAGCATCATTTCTTTTAGATTTTAAACATATTTATAATATTAAAGCTGTTTTGATTTCTGTCTGCCAGCTTCCCATGTGGGCCTCCTTCAAAGTAGTTTTTATTGCTTGCTAGATTATTATGCATACAGATTATACTTTACTCTTTCCTTGCATATCTCAATTTTATTGAAAGCTATACATTTCAGGTATATTGTGGCAAATCTAGATATTGATAACACTCTGAGTGTTTCTCTTGTTTACCAAATCACTTGTTTACAGTTGATCCTTGAACAACATGGATTTGACAGATGGACAACAGGTCCCCTTATACACAGATTCTTTTCAATAAATATGTCCTATAGTACTATGTGGTCCATGGTTGGTTGAATCTAAAGATGAGAGGCCACAGATATAGAGGGCCAACTAAAATATCTACGGACTTTCCACTATACAAAAGTGGCATTCCTAATCCTCACGCTATTCAAGGGTCAAATGTTTTTGTTCAGTGAACTAATTCTGAAAATTCTAATTCTTTCCCCATGTGCAAGTCTAATTTTGCTACTCAGATTTCATCCCATTGCTTTCATCTCTTGGTTTGATTCCCTAGGAGCTACGCTTGATTGGCATGAGCCACTTACTGGTTAAAACTTATGTGGCTTTGTTTTGTTGCCCTGTGTTCAATCAGGGATAAGTAGCTAAAAGAATCCCATTCTGATCACTCCCAAGACAAAGTAGCCTTGGATATGCACTGTTTCTAGTCTATTGGTAATATCTGTGATTTTATTTTTACACCTAGCTTCCTAGGAGCAGCCCCAGGTAAGAGGAGCTTATTGTTCAATATATATTTGATCAGAGTTTATGTTTAAGGGTTCCCTGGTGGCTCAGAGGTTAAAGCGTCTGCCTGGAATGCAGGAGACCCAGGTTTGATCCCTGGGTCGGGAAGATCCCTTGGAGAAGGAAATGGCAACCCACTCCAGTACTCTTGCATGCAGAATCCCATGGAGGGAGGAGTCTGGTAGGCTACAGTCCAAGGGGTCGCAAAGAGTCGGACATGACTGAGCGAATTCACTTATGTTTAAGGCCCTTATTGTAGTAAGGGATCTGCCCTGTATTGATGAATCTTGTGTAGCTTACGGAAATACCTGCTCCGACTGCTACTGAGTGGATATAGCCAAGTGCGTGTTGCAACTTTCCTGACTTCCAGAACTGACTAAGGTCGCAGTCGGACTCTTCTTTTTCTCTCATTCCATTAAACTTCTGGTTGCTCTTTCCTTGTTGCCCTCAACAAGAGGTCCACATTTTAAAATCACCCTTAGGTACAGACTTCTCCAGGCTGTGTTCTAAATAAAGCCAATTTCCTTAGGCAAAACTGCAGAGCTCATTGTCATTATGGGCTGCGTTTCTTCCCAGGCTCAACCTTTGCACCATTTCAGCAGAGCTTTGTGTAAGGGCCTACTTTTCCAGGACTGACAACTTGGTGTATGAGTGGCCACAAGGGGGAAGGCAGGGTGGCTTCCCTTTGTTTTCTTGGGTTGCTCCTCCTGACATAGACCCCCTGCCTTATAAAACTGGGGTCCTAACCTACTGAATTTGGGGTTGAATTCCTGCTTTATGACCAAGGATTGGATAGGAAAAGGGAGACCTATTTCTCTCAGCCACATCTGCAGTGGGTAGGCATTCTGCAACACTGGGCTGGGACAAAGGTGAGAAATGAAACTGTAGCCATAGACTGGAAGCTCAGGCAAGAGGGAACCCATCTCTTCTGACTGCAGTACACAAGAAAGAGCACCTGGAATAGAGCTTCTGTAACATGGAGCTAGGGGTAGGGTTAAGAGAGCAGGTTATGACTCAACTGTCACAAATTCAAACTATTCCTACTGAGATTTAGTACATATTTTTTTCTTTCTTTTTTTTTCTTTTTTTTTTTTTTTTTTTGGTTTTGAATGGAAATTTCCTCATTCACTTTCTGCCCTTAGGACAATATCCAGAGACTTTAAATTATTTTTAATTACAATTTTTATCACTTAAAATGGTGTTTTGCTGGGAAGAGGGCTTATCAAGTACCTTATTCTGCCATCTATAAGTACCACCTGCCTCACATTCTATCAGTTCAGTTCAGTTGCTCAGTCATGCCCAACTCTTTGCGAAACCATGAATCACAGCATACCAGGCCTCCCTGTCCATCACCAACTCCCGGAGTTCACCCAAACTCATGTGCATTGAGTCGGTGATGCCATCCAGCCATCTCATCCTCTGTCGTCCCCTTCTCCTCCTGCCCCCAATCCCTCCCAGCATCAGGGTCTTTTCCAATAAGTCAACTCTTCACATGAGGTGGTCAAAGTATTGGAGTTTCAACTTCAGCACTAGTTCTTCCAGTGAACACCCAGAACTGGTCTCCTTTAGGATGGACTGGCTGGATCTCCTTGCAGTCCAAGGGACTCTCAAGAGTCTTCTCCAACACCACAGTTCAAAGGCATCAATTCTTCGGTGCTCAGCTTTCTTCACAGTCCAACTCTCACATCCATACATGACTACTGGAAAAACCATAGCCTTGACTAGACAGACATTTGTTGGCAAAGTAATGTCTCTGGATTTGAATATGATATCTAGGTTGGTCATAACTTTTCTTCCAAGGAGTAAGCGTCTTTTAATTTCAGGGCTGCAATCACCATCTGTACTGAACATCCATACATGACTACTGGAAAAAATATAGCCTTGACTAGACAGACATTTGTTGGCAAAGTAATGTCTCTGGTTTTGAATATGATATCTAGGTTGGTCATAACTTTTCTTCCAAGGAGTAAGCATCTTTTAATTTCAGGGTTGCAATCACCATCTGCACTGATTCTGGAGCCCCCAAAAATAAAGTCTGACACTGTTTCTACTGTTTCCTCATCTATTTCCCGTGAAGTGATGGGACCAGATGCCATGATCTTCGTTTTCTGAATGCTGAGCTTTAAGCCAACTTTTTCACTATCCCCTTTCACTTTCAAGAGGCCTTTTAGTTACTGAATATTATATCAAATATTACCTTAAATATATAAAAATAATTACACTTAAGCAATATAGTTATCTAGAACTACTTCTAACCAACAAAGGCAGGTTGATATTTGTCATTACTCATTCCACCAAATATTTACTCCTAGATTCCTATGAAAATTGATATTCACTGGCAACACTTATATATCCCACTTTATCTAATTACATCATGTCTCATCAGTTGTGGCTGATAATAAGGCTTTACTTCCACTAGTGACCTTTTCATGTATTCCTCTATGATTTAAATTACTTTGAAATGAATTGTGTGGTTTAAAAAAGGCTATTAATATGCTAATAATGACTGTATATGGTAGTAAAATATGGTTTTTTCCATTTTCTAAGTTTACATAGAAATATTCTGTAATGTATGAATATTTATTGGCACATATAAACACAGTTCAGTTCAGTCGCTCAGTTGTGTCCGACTCTTTGAGACCCCATGAATCACAGCACGCCAGGCCTCCCTGTCCATCACCAACTCCCAGAGTTCACTCAGACTCACGCCCATCGAGTCAGTGATGCCATCCAGCCATCTCATCCTCAGTCGTCCCCTTCTCCTCCTGCCCCCAATCCCTCCCAGCATCAGAGTCTTTTCCAATGAGTCAACTCTTCACATGAGGTGGCCAAAGTACTGGAGCTTCAGCTTTAGCATCATTCCTTCCAAAGAAATCCCAGGGCTGATCTCCTTCAGAATGGACTGCTTGGATCTCCTTGCAGTCNCTCCTCTGTTCATGAGATATACCCTGTCTCTTATACACATCTGTCCCCTTCTCTTCCTGCCCCCAATCCCTCCCAGCATCAGGGTCTTTTCACATGAGTCAACTCTTCACATGAGGTGGCCAAAGTACTGGAGCTTCAGCTTTAGCATCATTCCTTCCAAAGAAATCCCAGGGCTGATCTCCTTCAGAATGGACTGCTTGGATCTCCTTGCAGTCCAAGGGACTCTCAACAGTCTTCTCCAACACCACAGTTCAAAAGCATCAATTCTTTGGCACTCAGCCTTCTTCACAGTCCAACTCTCACATCTATACATGACTACTGGAAAAACCATAGCCTTGACTAGACAGACAAGTAACCAGTAATACTAACAGAAAAATATCAAATATTTATTAACTACATACTAAAAAATAAAATATGCTTTGCAAACATCCCTTAGAAATGAAAAGAATTGTAATGAAGTTTCTCTGGTTTGCTTAAATGAGACTTTAATTCACGTCTTGGTACACTTTTTAAATCAGTACTGTTCAGTGGAAATTTAATGCAAGCAATATGAATAAATTCTGATTGTCTGGTAGCCACATCCAAGAAGGCTTTTACAAAAGTAAAATTAGTCATTGTCTTTTGCATTCTTTCAAACCATTAAGAGTTTTTATACAAAAATCCATCATTTATGAGATCAGATCCTATTACAAGTCATTTAAAAGCTTGTTATGCATTGGATTTTTCATTTCAGCTGATGTATTTTGTTTATTCTTTTTTAAATTTTGACTTCACACTGCTAATGTGATTGATTTTTTGTTAAAAGTAAGTATCAATTTTACCATCAATTTGTTGAAATCATCCATTTTTTTTAATTTTATACAACAATGAAATATCTTTTTGGTTCTGCTCTGTCCTATTATTTGCAATTACTGTTCACCATGCAATTTATGACTTTTTTTTTTTTTTGCTTTACTAGTTTTAACATCTCCACTCAATGCTACATCCACAGTAAGCCTTCATTTCAAATTTGAAAATGAGCCCATACTTATTTTTAGGTAAAATAACAGTTACAATTAAAATCATAATTAGCATTTCATTTTAATTAACAATTATTAATTACATAGGTGACCTGCCTCTTGAGAAATCTGTATGCAGGTCAGAAAGTAACAGTTAAAACTGGACATGGAACAACAGACTGGGTCCCAATAGGAAAAGGAGTACATCAAGGCTGTATACTGTCACCCTGCTTATTTAACTTCTATGCAGAGTACATCATGAGAAACACTGGACTGGAAGGAACACAAGCTGGAATCAAGATTGCCGGGAGAAATATCAATCAACTCAGATATGCAGATGACACCACCCTTATGGCAGAAAGTGAAGAGGAACTAAAAAGCCTCTTGATGAAAGTAAAAGAGGAGAGTGACAAAGTTGGCTTAAAGCTCAACATTCAGAAAAATGAAGATCATGGCATCCAGTCCCATCACTTCATGGGAAATAGATGGGGAAACATTGGAAACAGTATCAGACTTTATTTTGGGGGACTCCAAAATCACTGCAGATGGTGACAGCAGCCATGAAATCAAAAGACGGTTACTCCTTGGAAGAAAAGTTATGACCAACCTAGATATCATATTCAAAAGCAGAGACATTACTTTGCCAACTAAGATCCGTCTAATCAAGGCTATGGTTTTTCCAGTAGTCATGTGTGGATGTGAGAGTTGGACTGTGAAGAAGGCTAAGCGCCAAAGAATTGATGCCTTTGAACTGTGGTGTTGGAGAAGACTCTTGAGAGTCCCTTGGACTGCAAGGAGATCCAAGCAGTCCATTCTGAAGGAGATCAGCCCTGGGATTTCTTTGGAAGGAATGATGCTAAAGCTGAATCTCCAGTACTTTGGCCACCTCATGCAAAGAGTTGACTCATTGGAAAAGACTCTGATGCTGGGAGGGATTGGGGACAGAAGGAGAAGGGGATGACAGAGGATGAGGTCGCTGGATGGCATCACTGACTCGATGGGCGTGAGTCTGAGTGAACTCTGGGAGTTGGTGATGGACAGGGAGGCCTGAAGTGCTGCCATTCATGGGGTCACAAAGAGTCAGACACGACTGAAGCGATTTAGCAGCAGCAGCAGCAGCAGCAGCAATGTATAAAATNAATCAGTACTGTTCAGTGGAAATTTAATGCAAGCAATATGAATAAATTCTGATTGTCTGGTAGCCACATCCAAGAAGGCTTTTACAAAAGTAAAATTAGTCATTGTCTTTTGCATTCTTTCAAACCATTAAGAGTTTTTATACAAAAATCCATCATTTATGAGATCAGATCCTATTACAAGTCATTTAAAAGCTTGTTATGCATTGGATTTTTCATTTCAGCTGATGTATTTTGTTTATTCTTTTTTAAATTTTGACTTCACACTGCTAATGTGATTGATTTTTTGTTAAAAGTAAGTATCAATTTTACCATCAATTTGTTGAAATCATCCATTTTTTTTAATTTTATACAACAATGAAATATCTTTTTGGTTCTGCTCTGTCCTATTATTTGCAATTACTGTTCACCATGCAATTTATGACTTTTTTTTTTTTTTGCTTTACTAGTTTTAACATCTCCACTCAATGCTACATCCACAGTAAGCCTTCATTTCAAATTTGAAAATGAGCCCATACTTATTTTTAGGTAAAATAACAGTTACAATTAAAATCATAATTAGCATTTCATTTTAATTAACAATTATTAATTACATAGGTGACCTGCCTCTTGAGAAATCTGTATGCAGGTCAGAAAGTAACAGTTAAAACTGGACATGGAACAACAGACTGGGTCCCAATAGGAAAAGGAGTACATCAAGGCTGTATACTGTCACCCTGCTTATTTAACTTCTATGCAGAGTACATCATGAGAAACACTGGACTGGAAGGAACACAAGCTGGAATCAAGATTGCCGGGAGAAATATCAATCAACTCAGATATGCAGATGACACCACCCTTATGGCAGAAAGTGAAGAGGAACTAAAAAGCCTCTTGATGAAAGTAAAAGAGGAGAGTGACAAAGTTGGCTTAAAGCTCAACATTCAGAAAAATGAAGATCATGGCATCCAGTCCCATCACTTCATGGGAAATAGATGGGGAAACATTGGAAACAGTATCAGACTTTATTTTGGGGGACTCCAAAATCACTGCAGATGGTGACAGCAGCCATGAAATCAAAAGACGGTTACTCCTTGGAAGAAAAGTTATGACCAACCTAGATATCATATTCAAAAGCAGAGACATTACTTTGCCAACTAAGATCCGTCTAATCAAGGCTATGGTTTTTCCAGTAGTCATGTGTGGATGTGAGAGTTGGACTGTGAAGAAGGCTAAGCGCCAAAGAATTGATGCCTTTGAACTGTGGTGTTGGAGAAGACTCTTGAGAGTCCCTTGGACTGCAAGGAGATCCAAGCAGTCCATTCTGAAGGAGATCAGCCCTGGGATTTCTTTGGAAGGAATGATGCTAAAGCTGAATCTCCAGTACTTTGGCCACCTCATGCAAAGAGTTGACTCATTGGAAAAGACTCTGATGCTGGGAGGGATTGGGGACAGAAGGAGAAGGGGATGACAGAGGATGAGGTCGCTGGATGGCATCACTGACTCGATGGGCGTGAGTCTGAGTGAACTCTGGGAGTTGGTGATGGACAGGGAGGCCTGAAGTGCTGCCATTCATGGGGTCACAAAGAGTCAGACACGACTGAAGCGATTTAGCAGCAGCAGCAGCAGCAGCAGCAATGTATAAAATCTCAAGTAAACATATCAGAATTTTACATTGTTGTATAGAAAGAAGTCACACCAAATTGAGTCAATCCATAGACAGTAACTACATGCAGACACCAATCTGCACACAATAAATAGCAACTGACTCAATGCAACAGTTAAAGTGAAATGTCGTTCTACCAAGATAATGAAGTTGTGTTTCATAGAAAAGTATTCTACACTACTTCGGTTCTGAAATTTAAACTTCAGTAACTTAAAATTATAAATTTAAAATTTAATTCCTCATCACAGTGGTTAATAGTTGCTACTGCTGCTACTGCTAAGTCGCTTCAGTCATGTCCGACTCTGTGTGACCCCATGGATGGCATCCCACCAGGCTCCTGCATCCCTGGGATTCTCCAGGCAAGAACACTGGAGTGAGTTGCCATTTCCTTCTCCAGTGCATGAAAGTGAAAAGCGAAAGTGAAGTCGCTCATTCGTGCCCGACTCTTAGCGACCCCATGGACTGCAGCCCACCAGGCTTCTCCATCCATGGGATTTTCCAGGCAAGAGTACTGGAGTGGGGTGCCAGTTCTATCTAATGTTCACCAGATCTTACTTGTTAAAAACAGTTAAATATTAGACTGAGATATTCCTAGTATTCCTTAGGTTATCACTCTCCACTAGTTCTCAGGGATTTTGTCTATCCACAGAGGGCTTGCTATTAGATCTAGCAACTGCTAAAGTCCTGGGGCAAGTAGACAGATTTGGGAGCTTGCAGGAGAATTCGGGAAGTGGTACATATTAAGCTACTGATGTGGAACCATGTAATGTGGTCAGAGCCAGGAGTCAGGAAGGTGAACAAGCAACATTGAGGAAAAGCTGGAACATGCCACCACATCTATGTTTCTGACCACACCTCACACCAGCTATCATGAAACAACAGCCACTATTGGACCTTCATCTTCCATACGCCTTTCTCTCTAGTCGATTCTAAACCAAGGCCACAGAAGGAAGGGGGTTTGGAGAAAATTAATTCCAGCTTAACCAAGTGTACCCAGTATAAACTACCATAGACTCTGAGTTCAAGTGTCTCCCCTAAAATATAGAAAACACTATGGTATTTTTTCTGCTTCATTGTTGGAAAAGACAAAATTGTCGTATCAACCATGGTGTCAACAGAAGTATAGCTAAGGGTTTAATTCATGGTCTCTTACTTGAAAAAGACTAAAACTTAATGCTCCTTCCCAGTTAAAAAATAATTTTAGTCATAATTTGCCCATCTTCAAGAATATTCTGCCTAAAGGACAGATAAATCAAGGAAGAAATCTAAAATCATCCCTAGGTTGGGTTACTACTGTTGAAAGAAGAGCAAGGTTGCCTGTCATGGACAATAACTTCTAATCATTGTAACACAAATATTAGCTTCTCTAGGACAAATACAAGTCATTTATCTAAGTAGTACAAAAATGGTAATGTAGGTCTAGAAAAACTATGTAAACATGGTCTGTAAAATGAGATTATCTGTAACAAACAGTACATACTTCTCCAGAGATGCATCTGATCTATAGAAAGATAAATCATATTCTCAACCTTCCTGGGCAGCAAGTAGGAATGAGAAACCAATCAGCAGCAAGCATGAGCCATTAATTACGGAGAAGGGAAGATGACTCAGAATGAAGCTAAGAGTGCAGAGGAAAAGCCTCAGAAATCCATTTCCAAGGAAGCAGAATTGAACTCTAGCTGAAAGTGTTAATACATGCCTAACTAGATTTCAATTAGATTTCAGAATTTCTTGGCACAAGTGACTGCCATGTGACTCTCACCACCTTCCCCACACCATTTTGAAAAGGAATGTCTATTGTGGTTATTCTATCCCATCACTGGATGCTGGGTATTTTGAAGAACAATTAATTTGTCTCTTTAGTTCACAGACTTCAGATTGACAGGAACCACACTTGCCTCATCCTGATTTAAATGTCAATATTCTGACCTCAAGCCTGAGTCTAAACTAATAATGGGGTGAAACTTTGGGGACTTGGGAGAAGGAGGAAGTTTATTTCCTAGTTAATGTTAATTCAACAAGGAGACCATTAGACTGAGGTGACTCTAATGCCTTTCAGTTCAGTTCAGTTGCTCAGTTGTGTCCGACTCTTTGCAACCCCATGAATCGCAGCACAGCAGGCCTCCCAGTCCATCACCAACTCCCGGAGTTCATCCAAACTCATGTGCATCGAGTCAGTGATGCCATCCAGCCATGTCATCCTGTTGTCCCCTTCTCCTCCTGCCCCCAGTCCCTCCCAGCATCAGAGTCTTTTCCAATGAGTCAACTCTTTGCATGAGGTGGCCAAAGTACTGGAGTTTCAGCTTTAGCATCATTCCTTCCAAAGAAATCCCAGGGCTGATCTCCTTCAGAATGGACTGGTTGGATCTCCTTGCAGTCCAAGGGACTCTCAAGAGTCTTCTCCAACACCACAGTTCAAAAGCATCAATTCTTAGGTGCTCAGCCTTTTTCACAGTCCAACTCTCACATCCATACATGACCACAGGAGAAACAATAGCCTTGACTAGACAGACTTTAGTGGGCAAAGTAATCTCTCTGCTTTTGAATATGCTATCTAGGTTGGTCATAACTTTTCTTCCAAGGAGTAAGTGTCTTTTAATTTCATGGCTGCAGTCACCATCTGCAGTGATTTTGGAGCCCCCAAAAATAAAGCCTGACACTGTTTCCAATGTTTCCCCATCTATTTCCCATGNCAAAGTAATCTCTCTGCTTTTGAATATGCTATCTAGGTTGGTCATAACTTTTCTTCCAAGGAGTAAGTGTCTTTTAATTTCATGGCTGCAGTCACCATCTGCAGTGATTTTGGAGCCCCCAAAAATAAAGCCTGACACTGTTTCCAATGTTTCCCCATCTATTTCCCATGAAGTGATGGGACTGGATGCCATGATCTTCGTTTTCTGAATGTTGAGCTTTAAGCCAACTTTGTCACTCTCCTCTTTTACTTTCATCAAGAGGCTTTTTAGTTCCTCTTCACTTTCTGCCATAAGGGTGGTGTCATCTGCATATCTGAGGTTATTGATATTTCTCCCGGCAATCTTGATTCCAGCTTGTGTTTTTCCAATCCAGCCTTTCCCATGATGTACTCTGCATATAAGTTAAATAAGCAGGGTGACAATATACAGCCTTGACGTATTCCTTGTCCTGTTTGAAACCAGTCTATTGTTCCATGTCCTGTTCTAACTGTTGCTTTCTGACCTGCATACAGATTTCTCAAGAGGCAGGTCAGGTGGTCTGATATTCCCATGTCTCTCAGAATTTTCCACAGTTTATTGTGATCCACAGAATCAAAGGCTTTGGCATAGTCAATAAAGCAGAAATGTTTTTCTGGAACTCTCTTGCTTTTTCCATGATCCAGTGTATGTTGGCAATTTGGCAGCCTACATAAGCAAACCAAAACCTCAGACTATAAATCCCACTAGGTTAAGTTATGAAAACCAAGGACAATCAGTCACCAACAGACAACTAGTCTTTTCCAAATATGAGAAACACTTAAACTATAGTCCCTCAAATAATGTCCTTGGTTTGTTTTTTCACCTTTTATATAGAAGCCTTTCCCCTAATTCCTGCCAGTGAGCACTTCAACTACTTTCTGCTTGGAACTGCCAATTCAAATAGATTTTTGCTCAGATAAACCCTTAAGTTTTTTAATATGCTTCAGTTTATCTTTTAATATTGGTGAGGTTACAGTTATTATGGGTTTACTATGGCTATATTGGATGAAGAGAGGGCAAATAGAAGATTGTTGCACCTCTAATAAGTATTTTTTAAATATATATTATTCTCTATATTATTGAATTATATAGAAGTGGATAGAGTCAAAAGATACATAGGAGAAAAAAAATTTAAAGTTTTGAAGACTGCTTGGAGGTAAGTGTTGAAAGAAAACCAGTATTTTAGGATGATTCTATTTTAAAGTTTATACCTTGCAAAAAACTAAGTGGATAGTGATGCCATTCACTGAGATAAGGAGGGAAGAAGAAAATTGTGGTGAAACATGCAAGTTCAATTATATTGAGTTTAAGGTGTTTATGAAACATCCAAGCAAAGATATTCAGGGCACGATTACATACTGTTGGAATACAAGGCACAGACCCAAGATAGAGTTACTTATGCTAAGCCCTCATCATCAAACCAAGACTGACTTACAGTTTTGGCTTTCCTAGAAATGGAGTCTCAAATAAACCAATCAACTAGGAGTCTTCCCATCAGAACTAGTGAGGTAGTCTATGTGATTATCCCCTACTATACCCTAAAGAAAAGTAACCACACAAGAACCAATCCTTTTTTGTCTAGAATCAGCTTTATTGCTCCCTCTCCACTTTGCCTATAAAAGTCTTTCATTTTGTTCAGTTTCTCAGAACTCCTTTGCTAGGTAGGATGCTGTCTGATTCTAATAAATTTTCACTCAGACTTTTAAAAGTTTTAATATACTTCACCTTATCTTTTAATACATTGGATAAAGCTCAGGAGAGATGTGGGCTACAGTTCAGTCGCTCAGTCGTATCCAACTCTTTGTGACCCCATGGACTGCAGCACGCCAGGCTTCCCTGTCCATCACCAACTTCCAGAGCTTATTCAAACTTATGTCCATCACGATGGAGTCAGTGATGCCATCCAGCTATCTTATCCTCTGTATCCCCTTCTCATCCTGCCTTCAATCTTTCCCAGCATCAGGGTCTTTTCCAATGAGTTAGTTCTTCACATCAGGTGGCCAAAGTATTGGAGTTTCAGCTTCAGTCCTTCCAATGACTATTTAGAACTGATTTCCTTTAGGATGGACTGCTTGGATCTCCTTGCAGTCCAAAGGACTCTCAAGAGTCTTCTCCAACACCATAGTTCAAAAGCATCAATTCTTCGGTGGTTATAGCTTTCTTTATAGTTCAACATTCACTTCCATACACGACTATTGCAAAAACCATAGCTTTGACTAGATGGACCTTCGTTAGCAAAGTAATGTCTCTGGTTTTTAATATGTTGTCTAGGTTGGTAAAAGCTTTCTTCCAAGGAATAAGCGTCTTTTAATTTCATGGCTGCAGTCATCATCTGCAGTGACTTTGGAGCCCAAGAAAATAAATTCTCTCACTGTTTTCATTACTTCCCCATCTATTAGCCATGAAGTGATGGGACCAGATGCCATGATCTTAGTTTTCTTAATGTTGAGCTTTTAAGCCAACTTTTTCACTCTCTTCTTTCACTTTCATCAAGAGGCTCTTTAGTTCTTCTTCACTTTCTGCCATAATGGTGGTGTCATCTGCATATCTGAGATTATTGATATTTCTCCCGGCAATCTTGATTCCAGCCCAGCGTTTCTCATGATGTACTCTGAATATAAGTTAAATAAGAGGGTGACAGTATACAGCCTTGATGTACTCTTTCCCGATTTGGAACCAGTTTGTTGTTCCATGTCCAGTTCTAACTGTTGCTTCTTGACCTGCATACAGATTTCTCAAGAGACAGGTCAGGTGGTCTGGTATTCCCATCTCTTGAAGAATTTTCCACTGTTTGTTGTGATCCACACGGTCAAAGGCTTTGGTATAGTCAGTAAAGCAGTAGTAGATATTTTTCTGGAACTCTTTTGCTTTTTCAATGATCCGGTGGATGTTGGCAATTTGATCTCTGGTTCCTCTGCTTTTTCTAGATCCAGCTCAAATATCTGGAAGTTCATGGTTCACATACTGCTGAAGCCTGATTTGGAGAATTTGAGCATTACTTTGCTAGCATGTGAGATGAGTGTAATTGTGTGGTAGTTTGAACATCCTTTGGCATTGCCTTTTTTGGGGATTGGAATGAAAATTACCTTTTCCATTCCTGTGGCCACTGCTGAGTTTTCTAAATTTGCTGGCATATTGAGTACATATTGGGCTACAGATACAGATTTTTAATTTAATTGAAGTCCTATGTATAATTCCTGTAATCATGTTTATTATTCATAAAGCCTAGAGAGAAAGTGCAGCATAAGCGAACCAAGCCTAAAGTGAACACTATTTAATACTAGAACTTAGGAGTAAGGAAGAGAAAGAAAAGAAAACAGAAACAAGGAGTCAAAGAACAGGAAAGTCATAGTACTCTGACATCATGGAAGACAAAAATGTTTTATGAAAGTGAAAGGCCTAGGTAAAAGGGAAGACATGGAATCAAAGCGATGGTAGAGGGAACATTCAATAGGAGAATAAGTTATCCATGGAAATAAGAGAATGAATGGGAGAGGTACAGAAAATTTACCTACTAGTTTCCACTTTCTCTCTGACACAAAAGTCAGTGTTGTGTTTTGGCAATGAAAAGAATGGGCAAGGGCAGAGATGAGGAAAGAGAAAATTTGACAGAGAGAACTAGAAACAGGCAACCAGTTAGAAAACAGAAAAGGCTAGTCTGAGAGCATTTGAGAGTCAGGTTTGGAGGCCATAAATATACAGTTTCACCCTCCCATTGTGGAGCATAAAAAGTGTGCTGATTACCATTAGTAATAGGCAGGTCACTGTAAACCTGCAAGGGCCATTTCTGTAGATCAGTGAGAGCAGACCCCATGCTTACAAGAATGTGCTCTAGAAACTCCATTTCAGGCTTCATAATCCAGTTCTAAACTGTCCACTTTTGTGACCTCAAGCAAGAATTTTCAACCTAAAGTTCCTTTAGTTTCTTCACACATATGATGAAGATAAAACAACATCCACTATGGAGCTGTCAGGATTAAAGTAATAAGTACATGCAAAAAAATTCAGATAAGGTTGGGCATCTATCAAGGATTTTAAAATGTTGACTATTTATAGTAATATTGTTATTCCATTTAATATTAGTTTCAGTTTGGAATCGGTATTATTAATATAGTCTGTGTGAAAAGAGAGTGCTTAATAAGCTATGAAATCCAACCTCAGAAAGATGGGAAGTTACCAGGACAAGCAGCTGATGCTTTCAGGCAAAGGAGAGGTTTGGTGCACAGAGAGATCAATCCTGAATCTCAGAATTACATTAGGTTTGAATAACTGGCTAAATAACTAAACTTGATGAAAGACAGAAGTTACAGACAGAGAGCTACTTATTCAAATTAATTATTTTAAAAATAAAGAATTTCCAAGTGTTGGTATGTCCAAGGTATGGTCTTGGGAGTGAGTTGCTGAAGGGAAGGATATTAGAAGTAAAGATGTAAGAAGTATTGGATGCAATATTTACACGAATCTGTGGTCACCAAAGAGTATATTGGGACTGTATATATAAACAATTGGAGGAGAGAATGCAAACTCTGAGTCTTGAAAAACAAATTGTGGGGTTTTTTTAACTTAAAATATCAATGCCAAAATTTATTATGAATTTAATAATTAACACAATAGCACACTTGGGTTAATGTGCTTTGCCACAAGAGGTGTTTCATAAATATTTGATGGCTTCTAAATTTTTAATTAATCGACTCCTCTACTCAGCCTACTGTGAGTGCTTTTAAATCTTTGAGAGTTGAATCTCTAGAGTTACCTAATAATTTACTGCAATATTTTGCTTTCACAGTAAGGAATTTCTTCTGTGAACTTTTAGTTATTCAACACATATTTATTGCATGCTTATCATGTGCCAACATTATTCCAGATGCTAGGTATATACATCAGAGAACAAACCAGACAGATTTTCTCTTGATTCTTATGTTTCAGCAGGAGAGATAGAACCATAAATACAGTAAGTGTATGACCCTTTAGAAAGAGATAAATGCCATGAAAAAAGAACATGAAACAAAGTAAGACTCCAGATGATGGTGGATGGGTGAGTTTAATTTAAGAATGGGATGGCCCAGGTGAGCTTCACTGAGAAGACACCATTTAAGTAGATACTTGGAGGTCCAGCAGCATTTTAAAAATGTCCCAACAGATTAGATTGTCCTGTACTTTATTAATGTATTTCTTATTCCCTTCTTTCTTCATTTTCCTTTCGATAACCATGATACAATTTATAGATGAAAATAAAGAATGCTAATAAATGTCTATCAGTTAGAAATAGCATAGATAGACAAACTCACTTGTGGGATAACGCAAATCTCATTTTTTTTTTTTCCGATTTGCCCTTCTACGGAAATCCTGAAGAAAATTATTCTTGACCTTATAAACAGCATTCTCAATCTTTTATTGTAAACTTTAATTAAAATAATATTGCCTTGAAGATGAATTTTATAAAATCAAAATCTAGATTCCTTGCTTGTTTTGGTGAGGAGAGAATTGCTAATTTCATAACAGCTTCATTTGTTTTAAAATATCCAACCTGGAATATGCCATAGAAACCAAATATTTTTGCCCCTTGTTTGTTTAGGATTTACTATTTGATTTGGTTCTCAGTGATGTATGTTTACCAGATACTATTTAGAAACTGAAAACCACCGTGATGCACACTGAAAGGACTGTAGAGTTTCTAACAGAAGGAAAGAAAGAATATAATAAAAACACTTAAAATTTTGATAAACACACATTCTTATTAGCTTAAGTAATGTTGCTGTGAAATATTAATTGCATACTTCCTGGTTTTGAATCTAATTTTAGCTAATTTAGAAAGATCACTAGAAACAAATCTAGATATCTTTGAAGTCTACCCAATAGCATTATTGATTTCCGTTTTCTTTTTATTTATAGCTCTTCTTCCTTTTGGTTCAGTCCCCTTGTGAGTCCAAATTATACATGCACAAACAGCCTTTTTTCTGTAAAAGTCAGATCACGGCATCCACAATGCTCTGCAGCTTGCTCCCGTCACTTTCATTTCAGACAATCTTCCTTTAACTATCTTAGAAATTATTTGGTTAATAACAAGCAAAGGTTGAAAAAAGTTCATACTGTGCAGTTTCATGTACCTTAAAAGATATCTCATCACTTTTGCAAACCCAATATGGATCCAAAGAACACATTGCAACAATGTATTCTGTCCAACTCTTTGCAACACTTTGGACTGTAGCCCGCAAGGCTTCTCTGTCCATGGCACTTTCCAGGCAAGAATACTGGTGTGGGTTGCCATTTCCTTCTCCAGGGGATCTTCCTGACCCAGAAATCGAACCCATGTCTTCTGTGTCTCCTGCATTGACAGGCGGACTCTTTACCCACTTAGCCATCAGGGAAACTCATTAATTAATACATTATACATTAACAACTCCAAAATATCCATCTGAGTATGTGCTATGCAGTACTTAGTCACTCAATCATGTCTGGCTCTTTTCGACCCTGTGGACTGTAGCCCACCAGGCTCCTCTGTCCATGAGACTTCTCAATTAAGAATACTGGAATGGGTTGCCATTTCCTCCTCCAGGAGATCTTTCCAACCCAGGGATGGAACTGGGGTCTCTCATATTGCAAGAGGATTCTTACCATCTGAGCTACCAGGGAAGCCCACATATAAGCAGATCACTTTTTAAATTGTAAGCATGTCACCTTTTTGTATTGTAATCAAGAGATTTCACTTATTCATTTATGAAAGGGTGTTCACTTTAGCATTGCTTGTAATATGGAAAATGCCTAGCCACCAAGTCCATTTAAATAATGATTCAGTCACACAATAGAACAATATAAAGTTATTAAACTAAAGCAGATATGTGTGTGCTAGATCTCAAAGCTTTGCTACATATCGTTAAGTAAAATCAATTCATCAATATTTGTTATTGCTAGGTTTATTATGGCTTCATTTTTCTTTATAATTTTGGGAACAGGTAGAAATATAACTGTCCCTCCCCCAAGAACCAGCATTTGGTCCAATCTCATATAATGATAATTATTTGAAGTCTCACTTTATTATTGTAGAATTCTTATTGACATTGATCTTATTTCTTACTATATTCGGTTTCATTTATACCAGAAAAATCTTAAAAAGCTTTCAGTACTGTAATCTTTCCAGATGAATTTTGAAATCAGTTTGTCAAATTTTAATAAGAATGCCATTTTTTAAATTTTGAACATCTTTAAATTTATAAATTTAGAGAGATTTGACACATTTATAGGGAGCCTTTCAATCCAAAAGCAAGCAACATATTTCTATTTAGCCAAGCCTTCTTTCATAGTTGTTTTTTTTTGATTTATAATCATTATAGTTTGTCTTAAATTTATTTCTTTCTACTTTCAATTTATTATTTGCAATGAAGTATCTTCTCATATTCCTTAATCCATTGTTTTGTTTATGTGAATGTTATTGATTTTTATATCAGCTTTGGAATGATAAGTTGTAGTGAAACATCTCTTTTCCATATCATTTCTCATTTAAAAATCAGTTCTTTGGATTTTTCAGGTAAATATTACATCAATTGCAAATAATAAATTTGCAACTTCCTTTCCAATACTTTGAGTTTCTCTAATCTTACTGATTAGAATTTATAAAGTGATATTATATAGAGATGAGAGTGAATGGCAATTTTTTCCCTAGACTTTAATAGAAATGAATTCATCATTTTGTCACTGAGGATAACACTAGTTTTGGGTTTAAAACAAGTCTTTATTGTGTAAGTATGTGTTTTTTAAAAAGGAATGAATATAAATTTTATCAACTGTTGTTTTAGGATCTTCAGAGATGAATACGGTTTTCTTCTTAAATTGAATGGTAAATTATAGATTTATTAATAATGAATTGCCATTACTTTCTTTCTATGAATTTTACTTGGACATAATACCTTTTTGCTTTAATATGACTATTTTGTTATTTAGGATTCTGCAATGAATTTTTAAAGGAGTCTGTTCTCTCATTTTCCTTTATCGTGCTTGTCATATTTGTATACAAATGTTATGCTGCTTATAAAAAAGAACACACAATTTTCTTCATTGTCTGTGCTTTGAAACACCCTAAAAACATCTGAGATAATTCAAAAAATGTTTGATAAAACTGAACAAGTCATCTGGGTCTGGAAACAGAGTAACTGACAATTTTATGTCTATGTTAATCATTCTGCTAAGCGTTTATATCTCCCTTGTATAAGCTTCAGTAACTTACAGAGTTCTATGGATTTATTTATTATAGGTTTTTAAAATTTAATTTGCCTAGAGTTAAGGTAACCCACCTCTTTGATTTGGCAAAAATATTTTGTAACTATGGACATCCATGCCTTGCACAGTACTCTGTCAATAGCAATTCCTGTTTATAGGAGTTATGCAAAATAAGACATGGTTCCTATATATATACATATACATATATACATACATACATACATATATACATATATATATATATATATAACACTTAACAGCAGGGAAAAGTGAGGAAGGACTATACAGAGAAATTTTCCGTTCTCACTTTTTACTTTGTACAACTGTGCTTTTTTTCCTTTTCTTGATTACATTGCTTATTACCCAAAGAATGAGACTCTATATTACATATTAATTAAGCTATTTTCATTTTTATTGTTTCAGTTCAGTTCAGTTCATTTCAGTCGCTCAGTCGAGTCCAACTCTTTGCCACCCCATGAACCACAGCACGCCAGGCCTCTCGGTCCATCACCAACTCCCGGAATTTACCCAAATTCATGTCCATTGAGTTGGTGATGCCATCCAACCATCTCATCCTCTGTTGCCTCATTCTCCTGCCCTCAATCTTTCCAAGCATCAGGGTCTTTTCCAATGAGTCAGCTCTTCATTTAAGGAGGCCAAAGTATTGGAGTTTCAGCTTCAGCATCAGTCCTTCCAATGAACACCCAGGACTGATCTCTTTTAGGATGGTCTGGTTGGATCTCCTTGCAGTCCAAGGGAGTCTCAAGAGTCTTCTCCAACACAATAGTTCAAAAGCATCAATTCTTCGGCGCTCAGCTTTCTTCACAGTCCAACTCTCACATCCATACATGCTGCTGCTTTTGCTAAGTCGCTTCAGTCGTGTCCGACTCTGTGCGACCCCACAGATGGCAGCCCACCAGGCTCCTCCATCCATGAGATTTTCCAGGCAAGAGTACTGGAGTGGGGTGCCATTGCCTTCTCCATGAGCACTGGAAAAACCATAACCTTATATCCTTTTATCTTTATCTTTTCTATTTCTCCCTTCTGTTCACTTTTTTACCTTAATGTTTAATTAATTTTTCTTCATTCTTTCTTCTTTAAGAATTATTTAAGACTAAAAGTTTTCCCCATGTGTTACACTATTACACTGATTTTTAACATGCAGGTTTTTTATTATTACTATGTACCTGTTCTTCTGCAGATTCAGATTAAATTCCACTTTGATCCAAAACTGTTGACTTCTCTTGTATGTAGATACTCCTCTTGTCTGATTCTTCAGACTCTTACACATCTACTGGTGCTCAGCAAGCACATCTACAGTGGTTACCATTATTATTATTACTATTTCTACAGTTATTAATTATTTCAACCTAACACATAGCAAAGAAGTGTTTAATGTCATATCTGAAAGTCTCAGTTCAAAGTAAGGCACTGTTTGATACTACCCACGTGTATAAAATACTCTCAGAGGACCTACATCACATTGTGGCCTCTGGTGGCTTATGTCGTCCATCTGTGCCTTCTCTTGACTGGGTTCAAATCAAGAGAAGTACGACAAGTATTTTGACAAAAGTTGCGTATATCTTTTACATACATGGATAATGCTCTTTTCTTTCTCCTGTTTACATTCAGTTCAGCTCACTTGCTCAGTCGTGTCCAATTCTTTGTGACTCCATGGACTGCACCATGCCAGTCCATCATCATCTCCTGGAGCTTGCTCAAACTCACGTCCATCAAGTTGGTGATGCCATCCAACCATCGCATCCTCTGCCATCCCTTTTTCATCCTGCCTTCAATCTTTCCCAGCATCAGGGTCTTTTCCAATGAGTCAGTTCTTTGCATTAGGTGGCCAAAGTATTAAAGCTTCAGCTTTAGCATCAGTCCTGTCAATGAATATTCAGGACTGATTTCCTTTAGGATTAACTGGTTTGATTTCTTTGCAGTCCGAGGGACTCTCAAGAGTCTTCTCCAACACCACAGTTCAAAAGCATCAATTCTTCGGTGCTCAGCTTTCTTTATAGTCCAACGTTCACATCCATACATGACTACTGGAAAAACCATAGCCTTGACTAATCAGACTCTTAGGATGTACTGGTTTGACCTTACCTAGCAGTTTTCCATTGTCCTGATAGAGAACAATGAAGTATGAATGTTATTACTCTATCATCTTCAAGCTATTAATTCTGATAGTTTAATATTACTGGGTAAAAATAAACTTAAAAAGACTATCTTATACGTTTATAGATAAAGAATTTGTTCAAAATGTCTGAATAAAATACTTTTCACTCTTTTCTGACCAACTTTAAAGAGAAAATGTATTACCATACCCATTCAAAAGCAAAGGTACAAAGGTGACATTTAGAGTGGAAATCTTAAAAGAGAGCAATAATGTTAGAAGCACAAAACAAACATAACAAGTAGATATCAATAGCCCTGGAAAAGTTATCTCTACAAACAAAATTTAGTAGATAAAGGAAATTCCACTCCCCCATTTTAGGGTACCTGACACCAGAATTTCCCTCCCATCATAAACAACTTAAAAATTGGATCATCTCCTGTAATTTCTAGACATTTTCCTTATCATAAATTCAGCAAAGATCTAGCATTTTCCACATAGTATGCTTCTCCATTTCCAGATAGTTTTCTATTCTACAAGCTAGCCATCCCAGTCCCTCCAGTTTATCCTTTCATGGCCTGATTTCCAGACTCTCACATGATCTCATATTTCTGTGAATGTACAAAATCCTTCCCAAACTATGACTGTTCAAATTGTGGATCATATCTTAGAATTTTTATGACCACTGTGCAATGTGATGTAGGAGGTAACCAAAGACATTAGTACCTTGTTATATAAAAATAACTAATCTCTATTATCTCCATTTAAAAACAGGAGGAAAAAAGTCCAAGTTGACAAAACCAGTAAATGGCAAAACCAAATCTCTTTATTAATCATGATTTGCATATTCTATATCTCCTATTCAGTGGCTTTTTCTCTTGTAATTTTGGATCATGACAAGCTTCAGTTCCAGTCGCTCAGTTGTGTCCGACTCTTTGAGACCCCATGAATCACAGCACGCCAGGCCTCCCTGTCCATCACCAACTCCCAGAGTTCACTCAGACTCATGCCTATCGAGTCAGTGATGCCATCCAGCCATCTCATCCTCGGTCGTCCCCTTCTCCTCCTGCCCCCAATCCCTCCCAGCATCAGAGTCTTTTCCAGAGAGTCAGCTCTTCACATGAGGTGGCCAAAGTACTGGAGTTTCAGCTTCAGCATCATTCCTTCCAAAGAAATCCCAGGGCCGATCTCCTTCAGAATGGACTGGTTGGATCTNTCAGTGGCTTTTTCTCTTGTAATTTTGGATCATGACAAGCTTCAGTTCCAGTCGCTCAGTTGTGTCCGACTCTTTGAGACCCCATGAATCACAGCACGCCAGGCCTCCCTGTCCATCACCAACTCCCAGAGTTCACTCAGACTCATGCCTATCGAGTCAGTGATGCCATCCAGCCATCTCATCCTCGGTCGTCCCCTTCTCCTCCTGCCCCCAATCCCTCCCAGCATCAGAGTCTTTTCCAGAGAGTCAGCTCTTCACATGAGGTGGCCAAAGTACTGGAGTTTCAGCTTCAGCATCATTCCTTCCAAAGAAATCCCAGGGCCGATCTCCTTCAGAATGGACTGGTTGGATCTCCTTGCATGACAAGCTTAGAGATAATTAAATTTCAGAAAATTTTGCATAGAAACTTTTGCAAAACTTGGATTCTCCTCTTCTTGACATATGATTGATTTCCCTTGTATAAATATAACCAGCTCCAATTACTCAAGCTAGCTCATCATATTGTCTGTGCAAGTTTTCCACATCAAGATACAGTCAAGCACGTATTAATGACATTGTCAATGGGAATTTTGCTTTTTTTCCTTTTTTACAGAGTTCTGAATGTAAACTTAAGGTTACATTTAAAATTCAAGTCTTAGCAGAGCTGGACACAGTAGCAAATGAAATATATTTGTTTTTTTCTAATTAATTATAATGATTATTATATTATAGTAAATGTATCCTGTCCTTTCAATACATAGCTAGCTTTTCAGTTTACTTATTGAAGTCATATTTTTTCTAATGACTTAAGTATTGGACCTACTACATCAACTTTTAATTAAAATTCAGCAGAGGAGGAGGATCAGTGGATGGTGGGAGATCAAAGCAAACATACTAACCTATTGAAGGGTATCCCATTCATTGGATAATTACTCTGTGTTAGACACTACAGGTAACAAGATTAATAAATTATGGTCCTTAGAGTTAAAGAGTTCATAGCACAACAAGTGGAAGAACTGTATATATGAAAAGTAATTTCTTTATATAGAGTATTATTCAATATTCAAAATTCAATTATAGCACAGAGTGTGTGTGTTAGCCACTCAGTTGTGTCCGACTCTTTGCGATCCCATAGATCACAGCCCACCAGGCTCCTTCATCCATGGAATTATTCAGGCAAGAACACTGAAGTGGGTTGTCATTTCCTGAAAGGGGTAGCTCTATTAGCCTGGGGGCTCATGGTTATACCAACTATTAGATAGCAGTGGGAGTACAAGTTTCCCTTAAGGCAATTTTGTAACAAAAGTGCAATTTGGCTACAACCACACAGAATAGTAGAAAGGATCAAGGGAAAATTGAACTTGAATCCTGAGTCTAGCACTTTCTAGTCTTGGGATTTGGCTCACAGGCTTCCATTTCCTCATCAGCATAACAGATAATAGTGCCTAAAACGGGGGACTGTAGCAAATTAAGACTTAAATCTAGCATGATATTTAACACATGAAAAGAGTCATGTCCAACTCTGCAATCCCAAGGACTTTAGCCCACCAAGTCCTTCTGTCCATGGAATTATACAAGCAAGAATCCTGGAGTGGGTCGCCATTTCCTTCTCCAGGGGATCTGCCTGTCCCAGGGCTCGAAGCCCGGTTTCCTGAATTGCAAGTGGATTCTTTACCACCTGAGCTACCAGGGAAGCCCAAGGCATGTACCTGAAACAATCCTAAAACAATGGGAGATACTGATCTGATAATAATGAACACATTCATAGGCAAAAAAGAAATGAGGAAATTTAACACACTCAAGCAATGATTTTTAAACTAAAGACTTCGTAAAAAAAAAAAAAAAAAAATCTTAAGAGACAGCTTCCTCTTCAGGGATGACAAATCTTAACAGTTATAATTTTAATGTCCCGCTTTGTAATGGAGAGAACACTTGTTACTAACAATCATTCAGACTCATTAGAGAACTCCAGAAAGGGAAAAGAGGTTAGGACATAGCTAAGCTGAGCTGAGGAGTCTCTCAGATGGACAACAGACCCTTAAGGAGGTCACAGGAGATGATCTGTTTCAACTGAAGCCCATCTGTGAGTACAAATTGCTTCCCTCCAAGAAAGCACTTTGCTCTGGGCCACCACACAGTGGAAATTAGATTATTAAGAATGTAGGGTACACAAATAAGGATAGGCAGCATTCTAAATCAGCTTAATATTCAGCTCAATTAAAGAAAAGCCAAGCATGTGTGTCACCATAGGTTTGCTCTAGAAATACTGCTGCAATTTTCTGTGCTGCTGGTCCAATGTGCACATTACAACGTGTTAATAAACTTGTAGCTTGACATGTGGATAGTTGCTCCTATAAATGTAACTTAAAATGTTTATTAAGGAAGGTTGTAGAGAAGTCTTAATCAGACTGTTTTTGCTTAGCTGAAGTACAAATGAAAGTAATGGCAATTCAGACTTAAAAAGATCAAAAACTAAATGCCCAGCAGTTGTCAGCATCAGGAGAATGCTGAAATTATTGCAAAATTAAGTTGTTTATGTGGATTTCAAAGTACTCAAAAAAAAAAACAAACCGAAAGAAAAATTCTCCCTAACCCTTATTAAGTCCCACAGTCATTAATTTATACATGCAATTCTTTTGCTATTTGCTTAGATTTTGTATACCACTTCTCTTTCCAAAAAGAGCAGACTATGTGAAAGAGATCAGAAATGTGAATGACAAATTGAATTCACAGCACATGGCATAAAAATTAGCTGCATAATTAGTTCAGTTTTCAGAAATAGAATAAATATCAAGAGATTCATTGGGTTAAAGTGAGTTTAAATTTAGTCTGAAAGAAGAGAAGAAATTTAAAATTTTCCATGATGGAGAGATCAAAATATAAATCACTGTTACTTTTCACTAAAAAGTGCTTTCAAAATTAAAAAACATGAGTAAAATTTCATTAATTCCTAACACTTAGCTTTTTCTTTAAAAAATACCTAGGAAACTTCTCAAAATAGTCAAGGGATAATGTAATACTCTTATGCTATTATTTTTTATTAATTATGAAATTCTACATAATTCTACAGAAACTACAGCTGTTCAAAAACTGACAAGCAAACAAAAGTACTTAACTTTGCAAACAATCAACCACAGTCAAGGACAATTTGGGATTCATACTTCCGATCTTTACATGTTATTGTTTATCACTGTCAACTCAATTACACATGCATTTTATTTTTAAAAATAAATCATATAAAGGAATGTGTTTTTAAAAATGGGAATGTAAATATAAATACCTAGACTACAGGAACAGTGATTTCTGAATTCCTGAAAACCAGTTTAGCATGGTCACACAGATCTATCAGTTCAGTTCAGTTCAGTCGCTCAGTCATGTCTGACTCTTTGCAACCCCATGAATTGCAGCATACCAGGCCTCCCTGTCCATCACCAACTTACACAGATCAATAGAGTTTCTTTAAAATGCAGGCTTTTAGACCCCAATTTTAGACATTCTGATTTAACAGGTCTGGCTTAGGACATAGAAATCTATTTAACAATTTCTCTAGTTACTACTGATGTATAACTGAACTTCAGAGATGGTAACATGCTTAGAAAGGCATTAATCAAGCAATTTACTAAATCGTGTCATGATGAAAGTTTAAGGAGATGTTAGAATACATGCCTGCACTCTACTTTTTCATTCTCAGAGAAAGAATCAGATTATAAACACAGTGAGATCAGGGATGAGCCAGATGGACATCATCCCTAGGACCCAAAACTGGTATGTAGTAGGCAATATGTCTTTGTTTGTTTGTTTGTTTGTTTCTTTTAACTTTTTGTTTTACATTGGAATATGGGTAGCACAGAGGTAGTCTGCCTGCCAATGCAGACACAAGAGATGCAGCTTTGATCCCTGGGTCATGAAGATCCTCTGGAGAAGTAAATGACAACCCTGCTCCAGTATTCTTGCCTGGAAAATCCCATGGACAGAGGAGCTTCATGGGCTACAGTCCATGCAGTTTCAGTGCTGGATATGACCAAATATGCTCCCACACATAGCAGATGAACAATGTTGCAACAGTTCAGGTGAACAGTAAAGGGACTCAGCTTTCCCTGGTGGCTCAGAGAGTAAAGTGTCTGCCTGCAATGCAGGAGACCCAGGTTCGATCCCTGGGTCAGGAAGATCCCCTGGAGAAGGAAATGGCAGCCCTCTCCAGTATCCTTGCCTGGAGAATCCCATGGACAGAGGAGCCTGGTGGGCTACAGTCTACAGGGTCGCAACTTCATTTCACTTCATTCTCCCTCAAACTCCCCTCCCATCCAACCCATAATAGTCAATATGCTTCTGAAAAAAATCACTGAACCGTTAAACCATATTTAATTTCCAAATGACTTTCTCATGCTCCCAGAAAGGACAGATCAAGAAATGGAATCTTAAAAAATAAAAAAAGGGAGGAAATAGTATTCTTTCATCAACCCACAAAACAAGTTATTTATCATTTATTTATACTAACAATGAAGTAGTGAATGAAAGTATCCATATTCCTTATCATCATACTCCTAAATGGTGCTCATTTCTCATGAAAAATAAAGCCCTCTTTTTTTTTTTTTTTTCTTTTTCATCTCCAAAATGAATGTTATTCCTTGAGTACCCAAGTGTCTACAAAGGTGATTGTGATGCAAGAGGGAATCACTGCAGTAAAATCCCATACAACATTTCACGTTCTCTGTGACTTTTATATCCAAGATCTGGGATCTGGTTCATTTTCTCTGTGATCTGTGTGGGACTAAATCTCATTTTCTCAAAACAGAAAATGTGATTCTCTCAGAAGCAAAACTTCTAAATCCATGACCTCTTCACCAAAATACATTCTCTACCAGCTTTTTTCCTTTATTAAACAAAAAGTTTAAGGGGGAAAAAAAAAAACCCTAACACACATATGCATAAGTATTTTCCTGACCATGCATATGAAAGATATCATATGAAGACTGAAAAGGATACCCAGGGAAGGTTGTTTAAATAAACAGAGTAACTATGGAACTGTAAATGACAGAAAAACAGTCAAGTCAGATGAGAATTTGATTTCAGCCTATTTCCTATCTCTGAATTAATTTCATGGAAAACTGTTAAAAACAGATCTGGCATCTTATTTCCTTGAGAGGAAGATGAACCATTTCCTCGTTGTTTTCTTAGAAGATCTCCAAAGAAAAACATCTGCCACTAAAATTTAGTTTTCTCCAGATTTTTAAGTCATTTTCATACCAAGTCCTAGGCTTTAAAATGGTCCTATTCATCATTTTAGAAATTTTCTTGAGTCCCACAGCCCTATCCAAGCAGCAGGATCTTAAGTGGATTTGAATTTTTAAATATTTGAAGGAGTCCTAAACAATAGACATGAGTGGATGATGGCATTGTGAATAAGCAAAGCCAAATCAGTATGCCTATTATGTGAGTTTTCTGGTGAAGGTCTGAACATTGTCATATTCCTCTAGTTAAATATGGAAACAGTGAAGAAAATGTATGTCACCTAACTTACAGTCTTGGTTATAAAGTATATTTTATGTTAATGGGGAAGAAGGTGACCTAGAGAAGTGTTTAATAAAAAAGAGTATGACTATAGTTTTAGAAAAAGAAACTTTCATATTAAGGGAAATTCGTACACCAGGTTTGGAGAAGGCAATGGCACCCCACTCCAGTACTCTTGCCTGGAAAATCCCATGGATGGAGGAGCCTGGTAGGCTGCAGTCCATGGATCACTAAGAGTCAGACACGACTGAATGACTTCCCTTTCACTTTTCACTTTCATGCATTGGAGAAGGAAATGGCAACCCACTCTAGTGTTCTTGACTGGAGAATCCCAGGGATGGGGGAGCCTGGTGGGCTGCCATCTATGGCGTCGCACAGAGTTGGACATGACTGAAGTGACTTAGCAGCAGCAGTACACCAGGTTAAATGCTCAAGGGATCATAGAGTTTGCAATAGGCAATAATAGTGTAAATTTGGGATGTCCCTGGTGGCTCAGACAGTAAAGAGTCTGCCTACAATGTGGGGGACCCAGGTTCGATCCCTGGGTTGGGAAGATGCTCTGGAAAAGGAAATGGCAACCCACTCCAGTACTCTTGCCTGGAAAATCCCATGGACAGAGGAGCCTGGTGGGCTACAGTCTGTAGGGTCACAAAGAGTCGGACACGACTGAGGGACTTCACTCAAATTAAACTCTTAATTTTCTCTACAGTGATCACAACTCGGAAACTTTCACTAACAATTTCAGGAATATACAGTGTTCGACTTACTTCAATTTGAGTAATTAAAGAATCATGCATTATGTGACAGCTTTGCATAACCTGAACAAGGAGCTGACAGAACAGATGCAAATTTTCTTTTACTTATTTATTATGTTAGTTGAATGAGAACATTCAGATTTCTGAAATAAGTGGTTATCAAAGAGCAAAGAAAATAATGACTCATTCAGGTATTCTGGACTCAATTTTTACCTTCAGAGGGGGTATTAAGTAGATGTGTTTTTTCCTTTGTTTTGTCTTACAGTGATCTGTGAACACCGAATCAGTACCCAACGTGTTCTAAATCCCACAGCAGTGCACTGTGAAAAGCACCAGACTTATTAAAACATGATAAATAGATATGTTGGCTTGTAAATGTCACACCCATTTCATTTCCCTGTGCTTAAATAGATTTTAAGCAGGAAACCTACAACCTGAATTCTAAAGTAGCTATCTTCACAATTACTGGCAATATTCGAGCTAAATTCAGGACAGACTTTTAGACATTTTATAACTAGTGTAAATGTGATTAGACAGGTGTCTCAAAAAGTTTCAGACCCACCAGAGAAAGTTAAAGTCCTGCTTGGAATTGTCCAGAGTTGGTCATTTTAATGACACAGTAGCTAAATGTGATTTTGAATAATATAGAGCATATCTTTTCATACTGTTCATGGGGTTCTCAAGGCAAGAATACTGAAGTGGTTTGCCATTCCCTTCTCCAGTGGACCATGTTCTGTCAGACCTCTCCACCANGTTAAATGCTCAAGGGATCATAGAGTTTGCAATAGGCAATAATAGTGTAAATTTGGGATGTCCCTGGTGGCTCAGACAGTAAAGAGTCTGCCTACAATGTGGGGGACCCAGGTTCGATCCCTGGGTTGGGAAGATGCTCTGGAAAAGGAAATGGCAACCCACTCCAGTACTCTTGCCTGGAAAATCCCATGGACAGAGGAGCCTGGTGGGCTACAGTCTGTAGGGTCACAAAGAGTCGGACACGACTGAGGGACTTCACTCAAATTAAACTCTTAATTTTCTCTACAGTGATCACAACTCGGAAACTTTCACTAACAATTTCAGGAATATACAGTGTTCGACTTACTTCAATTTGAGTAATTAAAGAATCATGCATTATGTGACAGCTTTGCATAACCTGAACAAGGAGCTGACAGAACAGATGCAAATTTTCTTTTACTTATTTATTATGTTAGTTGAATGAGAACATTCAGATTTCTGAAATAAGTGGTTATCAAAGAGCAAAGAAAATAATGACTCATTCAGGTATTCTGGACTCAATTTTTACCTTCAGAGGGGGTATTAAGTAGATGTGTTTTTTCCTTTGTTTTGTCTTACAGTGATCTGTGAACACCGAATCAGTACCCAACGTGTTCTAAATCCCACAGCAGTGCACTGTGAAAAGCACCAGACTTATTAAAACATGATAAATAGATATGTTGGCTTGTAAATGTCACACCCATTTCATTTCCCTGTGCTTAAATAGATTTTAAGCAGGAAACCTACAACCTGAATTCTAAAGTAGCTATCTTCACAATTACTGGCAATATTCGAGCTAAATTCAGGACAGACTTTTAGACATTTTATAACTAGTGTAAATGTGATTAGACAGGTGTCTCAAAAAGTTTCAGACCCACCAGAGAAAGTTAAAGTCCTGCTTGGAATTGTCCAGAGTTGGTCATTTTAATGACACAGTAGCTAAATGTGATTTTGAATAATATAGAGCATATCTTTTCATACTGTTCATGGGGTTCTCAAGGCAAGAATACTGAAGTGGTTTGCCATTCCCTTCTCCAGTGGACCATGTTCTGTCAGACCTCTCCACCATGACTCCCCCATGTTGGGTTGCCCTGAGGGCATGGTTTAGTTTCATTGAGTTAGACAAGGGTGTGGTCCTAGTGTGATTAGATTGACTAGTTTTCTGTGAGTATGGTTTCAGTGTGTCTGCTCTCTGATGCCCTCTTGCAACACCCACCATCTTACTTGGGTTTGTCTTACCTTGGGCATGGGATATCTCTTCATGGCTGCTCCAGCAAAGCGCAGCTGCTGCTCCTTACCTTGAATGAGGGGTATCTCTACACCACTGCCCTTCCTGACCTTCGTGCCTGAACTGAACTGAGAGCATATCTTGTTATGACATAATGGGTGGTTAGACCTCAAGAGCCAGGGAAGTCCAACTGCCACTGGAACCAAGGGTAAGTGGAGGAAAGCCATGACATACTTCTCTCCAAACGCATTTCCCTTAGCCTTCAATAGAAAGAACACACAGCGAATGAGTTAAAGTCCACAGAGATCAATGGTGGCTGCACTTGAGGACTGAGTGGATGGAGGAGATGATGGAGGCTCCTCCCCCTGACCCAGCAGGCTTCCTGAGGTTAGCACTCTGTGGCAGCAGGGAGAACGTGAGGAAGGCTGAAGAGGACATTGGGGATATGTTCAAATGAAGGGAAGGGATTTTCTTTGAAACCTGAAACCGTGGTTTTGGGGAATGCAAAAGTAAAACAGTAAATTATTTTGTCTGAACAAAAATGTCCTTGGCTAGAGGCAATAAGCCACCTTCACTTCAGATGATTCACAGCTCTGTAATCAGCAGAGCAACACTAAGGATCTGTTTGAAATACAAGTCACATCATGTAGCTTGTCTGCTCCCAACTATTCACTAGCTTCCCTTTTGAAGAGTAAATCCCAACTTGTTTTTGGCCCACCAGGCCTTTCTCTCCTACTGACTGGTTGGCAAAAGATATATATCCAAAAGAAGATTAACTTTAGGCTGTCCTGAGGCACAAATATATTCAAGAGACAGAATCTCTTTCCTTGAGATACTGTAAGACTCAGGAAAAAGGTACGTAACCAAGCACTTTCTATGAATCTCTGTAGTGATTCTTGCTTGCATTAACAATTTGGCTGCTGTGCAATTAAAGGTATCCTTAACCAATTCACTTTTTCATTCATTTAATGAAAATTTACAGAGTTTCTACCTCCTACCTGGCACTGTTTTAAGTGCCTAAGATACAGGCATGAACAAAAAAGTTCCTCTTCTCAAAGAACTCACAGTCTAGTGGGTGGAAACAATCCACTAATAAACAATCAATAAACATATCATTTTATAAACTGGTAATAAGTACCAGAGGGGAAAATAAAATAGGGAAAGGAGATCAAGGTAAATATGGATGACTTGGATTAGGGAGTCAAAAGGGGCCCTGGGGATTACCTAATTTTTACATAGAAACTGACAGAAATGAGTGAGCAAGCTATGGCGCCATTTTGAGAGAGTTAACTCAGACACTGGGAGAGAAAAGGCCAAAAAAAAAAAAAAAAACTGATTGAAGAGTGTATGTGGTGTTTTCAAGATGCCAGTGTGCAGGGCAAGGTGAAGGAAATGGAGACAGCTGGGTGCAGAATTATTAATGTTTTCATCCAGTCTCCCCAACTCCCAGGTAAGGTTCTTTGAGTACAGGACTGTTAGAGACACACTTTAAATCTTCCATGGACCATGCTGTGCAGTCTTGCACAGAATAGACAATTAAAAACCTAACTGTGACAGGCATTGCTATTTATACGCAAAGAAGGTTGCAACAAATATCTTGGTATTGCTCAAATGAAAATAGTTTACCCTTTGAAATATGAATTTTAGGCCAATTGTATGACCCTATGCATTATAAATTCATACAACTTAGGCCAAAGCAGAACTTTTCTAAACGTTATGCTGTATCTTTGACATATTTCACCGCAAATTACTGTATCACTCTAAATCTTTTTAATTGTACTTAAAAAAAAAAAACTTCTTAATCCTATTTCTTCTTTTTATCAGTCAAGGATTATACCCTTTGGCTCTCTGTTCTCTTCTTTCTTTATTCTTCAGACAAACCGTTTGCAACTCTAGGCTGTCCTGTGGCACAAATATTAGTATGCAGTCAGCAATCTGTTAAATAGGCATGAATTGAATGTTAACTAGGCACAAATGCATATCTAGGCATTGGGTTGCAAAGACAGAGATGAGGTTTGAGCACAGATGTTGGGATTAGGAAAACCTGTCTGATTTGTAATCCCTTCAATAGCTGTGAGATTACAATTATGAAAGAATGATAGGAATAATAAACTTACAGACCTCTCGCAAGGCTTAAGAAAATTCATATAGAATTCTTACCATAAACCTGTAACAGAGTAAAGATTCGATAAATATTTATTTTAAAATAATCTTTAAATATTACATATTTAATATGCTATGATTTTGCTAATATATAAAAAGAATAACTGAACAACTTAAAATTTACTCTTTCTATATTCCTACCTTGTCTCCTGACCTTTGTTCCCAGGCATATTTTTATGTGAGCCTTGATGCCATGCCTACAATCAATGAATCCAAAACAGACTTTTCTTCTGCTTTGATACAGACTCTGCCTTATGATACATAGTTATTGTTTAGTTGCTCAGTCATGTTTCAGTTCAGTTCAGTTCAGTTGCTCAGTCGTGTCCGACTCTTTGCGACCCCATGAATCCCAGCACACGAGGCCTCCCTGTCCATCACCAACTCCCGGAGTTCACTCAGACTCATGCCCATGGAGCCAGTGATGCCATCCAGCCATCTCAATCTCTGTCGTCCCCTTCTCCTCCTGCTCCCAATCCCTCCCAGCATCAGAGTCTTTTCCAATGAGTCAACTCTTCAGAAATATCAATAACCTCAGATATGAAGATGACACCACCCTTATGGCAGAAAGTGAAGAGGAACTCAAGAGCCTCTTGATGAAAGTGAAAGAGGAGAGTGAAAAAGTTGGCTTAAAGCTCAACATTCAGAAAAAAAGATCATGGCATTTGGTCCCATCACTTCATGGCAGATAGATGGGGAAACAGTGGAAACAGTGTCAGACTTTATTTTTCTGGGCTCCAAAATCACTGTAGATGGTGACTGCAGCCATGAAATCAAAAGACACTTACTCCTTGGAGGAAAAGTTATGAGCAACCTAAATAGCATGTTTAAAAGCTGCTATATTACTTTGCCGACTAAGATCCGTCTAGTCAAGGCTATGGTTTTTCCAGTAGTCATGTATGGATGTGAGAGTTGGACTGTTTGACTTTTGACAAATGCATGGATGGACTGTAACCCACCAGGCTCCTCTGTCCATGGATTTCTCCAGGCAAGAACACTGGGGTGGTTTGCCAGTTCCTTCTCCATGGGATCTTCCTGATTCAGGGATCGAATCAACATCTCCTGCACTGGTCAGCAAATTCTTTACTGCTCAGCCACCGGGGCTTCCCATGATACACAGTACTATTATCATTATATACATGTGTATATAAAATGCTCACAATGGACACAATGTACAGAATTAGCTTTCCGAATGATCTTTCTGCCTCTGGCCTTCCTCCTCTCCAATGTATCATTGGATACAATGTACCTCCTCTCCAGTACATCATTCAATATTTGCTATCTTCATTATTTATTGCCTGAACAAAGAAAGCAAAGTAAGTGATATGCTAGAAACATCAAAGTGTCATAAAAAAGAATTTGTGAAAATATGGATGGACCTGAAGGACATCATGCTAAGTGAAGCAAGCCAGAAACAGACAGAAAATACTGGGTGCTCTAACCTACATAAAAAGATTGAAATGATAATCCAGAGAATAGAACAATAGTCCTATTCTATTGGGTCAGGGGGTGTGGAGAAAGCTGGGCAAACTTTAGATTATAAATAAGTTAGTTCTGGGAAATTAATGTACAGCATGATGACTATAGTTAATAATACGGTATTGTATGCTTGAAATTTGTTACGATCTTAGGTGTTTTCCCCCCAGAAGAGAAAGACTGAGATGGAGGTGATGGACGTGTTAATAAAGTTGATTGTAGCAATCACTTTATATTACAATATACATGTTATATCATCATATATGCCATATGCAAATATGAGTATATGCCAAATAACATGGTGGCTTAGTAGTAAGGAATCCACCTGCAAGGGCAGGAGATGCAGGTTGCATCCCTGGGTTGGGAGGATCCCCTGGAGAAGGAAATGGCAACCCACTCCAGAATTCTTGCCTAGGAAATCCCATAGACAGAGGAGTTCAGCGGGCTACAGTCCAAGGGGCCGGAAAGAGTTGGATACAATTTAGTGACTACACAACAGCATATACACATATACCCAAACAAATTTTTTTTTGCCAAGAAAAAGAAAAAAATGTCAAACTAGCAAGTTCACTGGGTTTTTAATTATTAAATGATATGCTTTTCTTTAGCCTGGTTTCTCTGAGTGGAACTCTTGGAACAAGCTCCTCTTCAACCAGCACACAGTGAGATAGCTGAGAAGATGCTAAGCAGCTCTCCCTTCCCCAGGCTGTTATCTTCTCCTTGAGGCACTTTTCACTCCCCTTATTACTTGCACCGAAAACCACAGTTAGAGTTTTCTGCTCTGCCTCTTGTCACTTACTTAGAAATTTTATAAACAATATGCTTTACAAGTCTCATTTGGAAAGGCAAAATGCCCATGCTTAGTACTCAATTGTTTCCAAAATTTCATGTAAGAATCATAATTGACTATAACAGCAAAATATTTTGAAGTCAAAAGCTCCTAAAATGCCCTTTCTTATCTATAAAGTTAAAATATGCCATTGTTGGCTTAAATGTTCTGGTCCTTGTTTGTCTGCTTTACTTAACAGTGAATTAATATAAAACAAATTGGGACATGTGACGTCACTGAGACAATAATGAATATTAATTTTTCATGTATTATGTTTGACTTAGCTTTTCTGTTTAGCCCAAAACAAAAATCCTAATATAAAAAGAAATAACAGAAGGTCTTGAGAACTATGCTATTTTGAATTACTTTTGACCATTCAAATACAGTTTATAGTTATCTAATTATAGTTTAATTAGTTATCCTATTGTGGNATTAATTTTTCATGTATTATGTTTGACTTAGCTTTTCTGTTTAGCCCAAAACAAAAATCCTAATATAAAAAGAAATAACAGAAGGTCTTGAGAACTATGCTATTTTGAATTACTTTTGACCATTCAAATACAGTTTATAGTTATCTAATTATAGTTTAATTAGTTATCCTATTGTGGTTTTATGGGTTTTAATCAAATAAACTATATGGAGATGACGTATCTATTACTTCTTCATTCTATATGTGATGAAAACAAGTTTTCATTTTAAGAATGAATAGCTAGAGCTACATATTATTTATTTTAGCTGTTAACTGATATTATCTATATGTCAAACTTTATTAATAAATTTCACTTTTTCCTTAAGTGAAAAAATAAAATGCTTACTCCTGGAATCAGTTCTACTTTATTGTCACTTAGCTGTAATTATTCTGTTTGCTTTGTGCTTACAGTGCCTGCCTATTTCCCTGCTGCCCTGCAAAGCATAAGATATGAACTTGAAATCCAAAAACTTTTTTCAATTTGAAAAGCTCTGCCTTTTAACAAAGAGCATTGAAAGAAGATGCTGTTTGTAAGAAAATGCTCTTGAAAGAGGAATGGAATCACTCTTCACATTTTTCTTTTATATAAAATATTTCTTGCTAATTTTATGACAAATACCTTACAGATATTTTTTATTTGGAAAAGCACTTGTTTTCTTACAGCTAGTAGAGCAAGGGATTCCGTTGTTGAATGCTTGTTGATTTTGTTTTGTTTTCTGTTTAAATATACTCTTAGGTTTCAATTGGTTGAAATAATTTCTAAATATAAGACAGGACTCCAACTACAGGTAACAAAAGCAAAATTAGACAAGTGGACTACATCAAACTAAAAAGCTTCTACACAGCAAAGGCAACAAGCAACAGAATGAAAACATGGAATACAGATGTGAGAAAATATTTTCACATGTATCTGATAAAGGGCTGATCCCTAAAATACATATCTAAAACACATAACTCAATAGCAGAAAAGGTTAACTCACTTTTAGAATTGACTAGAGGCTTGAATGGACATTTCTCCAAAGACAATATGCAAATGGTCAACAAGTTTATGACAAAATAATCAGGGGAATGAAAATCAAGAACTCAATGACCTATCACCTCATACTTGTTAGAATAGCTATTGTCAAAAAAGAGAGAGAGAGACAAGTGTTGATGAGAATGTGGAAAAATCAGAAGATTTGCTCACAGTTGGTAGGAAGTAGTAAATGGTGCAACTACTGCGAAAAGTGTGGAGGTGCCTCAAAAAATTAAAAACAGAACAACCTTAAGATTCAGCAATTCTACTTCTGGGTATTTATCAAAAAAAAGAAAGAACCTGAAATCAATGAGATGTTAGAGTTCCATGCTCAAGCAGCACTATTTCCCAGGAGGCAAGATGTAGACGCAACCTAAATGTCCATTTGCCGAGGAAAGAATTAAGAAAATGTGCTGTATATGTATCAATAGATTATTATCCATCCTCAAAAAACAAATTCTGCCATATTAGAATACATGGGTGCACCTTTAGGACATTAGGCTAAATGAATTAAGTCAGTTACAGAAGAGCAAATAACTACATGATTCAACTTCTATGAGGAACCTAAAACAGACTCCTAAAAGAATGGGTTGTTCCAATTTTTCTCAAAATTTTCTACTAGAGCAGAAAGCGAAGAAGAGAATGGTGGTTCCCAGATGCTGAGATAGAAAGGGAAATGAGGAGTTGCTAATCAACATATATGAAATTTCAGTTATGCAAAATGAGTAAGTTCTAGAGATCGGATGTTCAACAGTATACTTATAACAAAACTGTTCTGCAGACTTAACAATCTGTTAGGAGGATAGACCTCATGTTAAGTGTTCTTACCAAAATAATTTTTTAAAAATTGCTTAAGAGGCTGAACAATTAAGTAAAAATTAAAAAAAAAAAAAAGCCCAGCACATTTCTTTCCCCACAACCCTCCTCCATTCTCTAACTATAGAAAAAAGTCAGAAAAGTTAGAAAATCAAGGGCAAAGCTACAACCCTTTCAAAAGTGGCAGGAGCAAGCAACCTATTGTATCAATTTTTCTCCAAATTTTTTACTAAAGCAGAGTATTCTAAAGGTCAGTGTAAAAGATCAAATGTAACCACAGGATGTTAAATAGTCATCCTGAAACACATTGTTACAAAATTCAAAATTTGTTATTTTGTAGTTTTCATGTGAATGTGGATTTTTGCATTCTACCAGTCTGCTCCGGAGTCTGTATAAACTTAGGTATGTGTGTAGAGCTATAAATAGGCTTGCTTCATACAACAACTGTTCAGCTTTCAAATTTACAATCCTTGAAAAATTACACCATGTTTTATAGAATTTTTTTTCACTTTTTCCCCCTATATAACACCTTTTATATAGGCACTAAGTAAGTACATTGTAAAAGTACTATTTCTAAGATAAAACTTTAGGCAGACACTCAATTGACTTTTCACCTCAAGTTCTAGTCAGAATATTGACACACATATAAGGTAGGCCCCATTTGAATACACCCCAAATGTTTTCCTTGGGTACATATACAAAAAAAAAAAAAGCAACAAATAGTAGCACATAAACTTGGTACAAATGCTGTTTCCCAGTGTTTTGAAGGACTCACCTTTTTAGCCTGTATATTGCCCTAATGGTATTTTTCTTTTTCACCTTCATCAGTGAAAAAGAATGAATTCCAGAGCAAATACCTCAAGAGTGGCTAAATTCTTAAATTTCATTGTACCTTGCATTGATCATCTTTACAAATGTTTCTTAATGGCTAAAGGCTAAAACCTGGAGATAACTTCTTCATTAAACAGACTTTAGAATCAGAGAACCTTATTTTAGCAGAAAATGATGTGCATTCTGAACTAGAATAAACTCTTTCAGTTCAAATTGTGTAAAATTCTATCCTGGGAAAGAAGTGAATCTGGGTGTTCTTTCAAACAAAGGGTCTTACTGAAAACTCTGGGGACAGGCACAATCACACTCCTCCTCTGAACTTTTATTACTATAGTTAGTGCTACTGTGATAGCTCTTATAACACTGAGTCCGGTCAAGGAATCAGTTGTCTACAACCCAGGTTATCCTATTAGATACTTGAACTCCTTGAGGTTAAAGATGGTGTCACTGTTTATAATAGCCAGGACATGGAAGCAACCTAGATGTCCATCAGCAGATGAATGGTTAAGAAAGTTGTGATACATATACACAATGGAATATTACTCAGCCATTAAAAAGAATACATTTGAATCAGTTCTAATGAGGTGGTTGAAACTGGAGCCTATTGTACAGAGTGAAGCAAACCAGAAATAAAAACATCAATGTAGTATACTAACACATCTATATGGAATTTAGAAAGATGGTAACAATAACTCTATATGCAAGACAGCAAAAGAGACACAGATATATAGAACAGTCTTTTGGACTCTGTGGGAGAGGGCAAGGGTGGGATGATCTGAGAGAATAGCACTGAAACATGTATATTATCATATGTGAAACAGATTGCCAGTCCAGGTTTGATGCATGAGACAAGGCGCTCGGGGCTGGTGCACTGGGATGACGCAGAGGGATGGGATAGGGATGGAGGTGGGAAGGGGGTTCAGGATGGGGAACACACGTACACCCATGGCTGATTCATGTCAATGTATGGTGAAACCACTACAATATTGTAAAGTAACTAGCCTCCATTTAAAATGAATACATAAAATCAAAATAGAGACAGTGTCAATTTTCGATGTTGCTTCTTATCAAGGGCTTCCCAGGTGGCACTAGTGATAAAGAACACACCTGCCAATGCAGGAGATCCAAATTTGATTGCTGGGTTGGGAAGATCCCCTGGAGAAAGGAATGGCAACCTACTCTGGTATTCTTGCCTGGACAACCCCATGGACAGAGGAGCCTGATGGGTTACAGTCCATAGAGGCACAAATAGTAGCACAGGACTGAAGTGACAGCGCACACACTGCCAGTGTGCTTTTGAGTTCTGGGAGGTATGGAATGATGGGATCACTGATATGAACATCTGTGCTAGCCACTTCCCATTTCATTATATGGAGAAACAGCTTCTCCTCCTATATTCCAAACTGCTACTTTAGCTTTACCAGATTTGTTTACTTAGGACTACAAGATATTATTTCTAACTTCTTTTGTTTTGGTCCATTCTTCTTTTCTCTTTCATCCTCCTCCTGTTCTTGATTTATGTACTTTTCCTGATTCTTCTCTTGTATTTTTTTTGAGGGGGGGGGTATGGTCACCCAAAGATCAGCAAATTTGTCTTTCACAACGTTTGTTGACAATTTGCTCCTTACATAGTGTTAGCATGTGGCAGATTATCAGAAATAGTTCTTAGAAGAAAGTATATTTCTTTTTTCTAAAATAAAATTTTGGAAGAAATCTTTCCCCTGAATTCTAAGTTTCCTCCTCTTTTTTCTTGCCCTTTCCCCTTTCAATACTATTTTGCCATGTGAAGCAATTTGTTTGGGGTTTGTTTTTTTTTTCCTTTGGCTTTGTTTTTTGTTTGTTTATACAGAGACCATTCATCAGTGTAGTATCAGTGAAGAAATATCTTCATTAACAATGTGATATGATTCTGTTCTACTATCACTTTGTTGTTGTTCAGTCACTCAGTCATGTCCAACTCTTTGTGGCCCCATGGACTGCAGCACACCAGGCTTCCCTGTCCTTCACTATTTCCTGGAGTTTGCTCAAACTCATGTCCATTGGATCCGTGATGTCATCCAACCATCTGTCACCCCCTTCTCTTCCCGCCTTCAATCTTTCCAAGCATGAGGGTCTCTTCCAATGAGAGATCTCTTCACATCAGGTGCCCAAAGTATTGTAGCTTCAGCTTTCACAGTCCTTCAGATGAATATTCAAGGTTGACTTCGTTTAGGATTGATTGGTTGGATGTCCTTGCTCTTCAAGAGACTCTCAAGAGTCTTCTCCAGCACCACAGTTTGAAAGCATCAATTCTTTAGCGCTTTGCCTTTTTTATGGTCCTACTCTCACATTCATACATGACTACTGGAAAAACCATACCTTTGACTATACAGACCTTTGTCGTCAAAGTGACGTCTCTGCTTTCTAATATGCTGTCTAGGTTTATCATAGTTTTTCTTTCAAGGATCAAGATGCTAATGTGACTTAAAACTGAATACCTACAACACATGGAATATGGTCAATATTATGGCAATAACTCTGTATGGAGGCAGATAGTTCTAGACATCACAGTGATCATTTCTTAATGCATTTAAATGTTGAATCACTATGTTGTACACCTGAAACTAACAATATTTTAAGCCAACTATATGTCAATCAAAAAATAAATTTAAAATTAGCTGAAAAGCAAAACACATGCATACATACACACATACAGATGACTCTTGAACAACACAGGAGTTGGGGCGCCATTGCCCACAGAGGTGAAAATCCACATAACTTACAGTTGGATCTCCATACAGGTGGTTCCATACTCAAAGATTAAACCAACTTCCCATTTTGTAGGACTTCAGCATGTATTTCATATATTAAAAAAAAAAATCCATGTATAAGTGAATCCTCACAGCTTCAGCCTATGTTGTTTAAAGGTCAACTGTACTTCCTAATTTTTTTTTAAATCTTCCTCCCTTAGATTCAGCTTTTATGTTGTCTGATCATTTCGCTCAATGTACTTTTCTGATCATCTTTTTTATGAACATCTTCATGTTGCCAATAGTGATTTTAAATGTGAGAATAAAACTGACACTGAATATTTATCATTTTATATTTTGCCAAGTGTTTTGCATGGATAATCACTTTTAAAAGTATTTACTGAACAATCATTACAGATACCATATAAACAAACATATATTGGAGTCTATTCTTCATTTTCTTTCTCCAAAATTTTTCTTCTAACAAAAAGTGACTCCTGTTTATGCCCTCACTTCTTTCTTTCCTGCAACCTGGAGATATTTACTTAGCTTGATGAATATTATGGGGTTTGAAGAGAATTTTTAATTTGCCTGCTGTCACATGGATAATTTTATTAATAGGAAGGATAAAGCTAAGCTCTTCATATGCATTGTTTCTGCTTACCCTCACAGCATTCCTCTGAAAAAAGTGCCATTATTCATTTTACAGGTTGGTATAAAAGTTAGAGGTGTTAGGAAGATACCTGACATAACTAATATTCTGCTATATGACATTAGCAAGCTTATATTTATAACCACTGGGGCTTCCCTGGGGGCTCAGTGGTAAAGAATTTGGCTGCCAAGCCAGAGATTCAGTGTTCAGTCCCTGGTTTGGGAAGATGCCCTATAGAAGGAAATAGAAACCTATTCCAGTATTATTGTCTGGGAAATCCCATGGCAGAGGAGCCTAGTGAAGAGACTGTAGGGTCAAAAGAAGCAAATGTGACTTAGCAACTCAATAACAAAATTACTAACCATTACATTCTCAGATTCTTCTACATCTGCCAACCCACAGCCCATTTTAGGTCACTCTCTGCATTGAGCTTGGGATGGGAAGTAAACCAGAAGCCACATTACCCTCTCCCATGGTACCCTACTGTGTTGTATTATCTTTCATTCACAAAATACATACGCTGTCCAGATGCATGTAGAGCATGTGATCAGCATTTCAAAGTGACATATAAATTAAAGTGAATCTATTCTGGAAAAACAAAATAGTAAGTACATTGAGGAAGTCTGGGCCTCTGTATACGTGAGAAGACATCCTTGGTGTGGTTAGCCACTCTTAATCAGGAACACCTTTCTGCAGCGAGAGGGATTCTTAAGTCATTGGAGAAATGGAAAAGAAGGATCGCACATTTGGAGACTTGAGAGGGCCTGTATGTGTCCTGCTGGTATAGCTCGGAGAGAGTGGTCTAAGGTGTCACATGATGGGATTAGAGTCCCTGTTCCTTCTAGAAAAAGTTCCCATAAATCACTCCAGAGGAAAGCATGTATAACCTTTACGGAAGCCTGGAGCATGTTTTCCTCGTGAACTTTCTGGCATCTGGCAGAATGAATGGCTGATTCCCCACCCAGCCGTGCTTACAATGTTTTTGCTACCGGGAAATACCCTAGATATTAAGGGCTCAGCAGAGAATGGTCTCTGCCTATTTAGTCATTCCAAACAGGCCATTGACATCTGAAATTAGAAATAAAAGAGCTGAAGCACTTCAAAGAAGACAAATTCCACTGATACTCTTATTTCCCCCTGAAAAGACAAATAGTATTTCAGCATGGCAGCTGCTCCAGATTCCAAAACAGTCCACATGTTTTGTGACAGCTGCTGACACAAACAATTTCCTCAGATTAAATCTTTCAGCATATTTCATACAGAAGGAGGCAAGTCTTCTCCAGCAGACTGAATTTTAAGTAAAAAGACGATCCTTTTATGTTTTCTCAATGTGTGTATAAAGCAACAAAAACAACAAACTCTATTACTGTATTTAATAATACTGTTTTACTGTATTTAAACAATTGAGATGGTGAATGAAGCACGTGATAAAAAGAATTGTTGAGAAGTTATCTAAAATATTTCCTTCAGTGGTCCTAACAATAGAATCATGTGCACTTTTAAGAACTATATAAAACCCCACCTCTGAGAATCCGGTCCCAGCACCTATGGAATTGTCGTTTGTCATTCAGTCACTAAGTCATGTCCGATTCTTTGCAACCCTATGGACTGCAGCACGCCCAGCCTCCCTGTCCTTCACCATCTGCTGGAGCTTGCTCAAACTCATGTCCATTGAGTCAATGATGCCATCCAGCCATCTCATCCTCTGTCGCCCCCTTCTCCTCCTGCCCTCAGTCTTTCCCAGCATCAGGGTCTTTTCCATTATGGCACTCTGAAGCTTACTAATTCACTTCCCCACATCCATCCCCTCCCACTCTTAACTCATACTGGTCAAGAACAAAAAACAAACATAACATTGAATTTGATTCAATTTGTAAAAGATGTTTAAAATCTTTTTAAAGGGACTGAACAGGTTACTATAATACATGAAAATACTGAATATGATTTTTAGGAGATTCCTTCTGCTCTAGAAGACTAAGAACAAACACATAATCAATTGAAGAAAAGAATGGTACTCTCTGGAGAAGAAAAGCACAGATGCCCAAAAGGAATGGAGGCATGTTTGCCAAAAATATGAAGCTCTAAATCACATCTTCCAGGAAGAAGACAACAGAAGTTCTTTGTAGCACAGGTATCCTGCTCTGGAGATGCTCCAGACAAGCCCAGGTGATGACCTTCCTGGAATCAGCCTTTTCCTTTTCTATGCCAGGGATGATCTAAACTTCTATTGGATGGCAACAGACTGAGAAAGAACCATTGCTCTCCCTACCTCCGTTCTATCTCCAAAGTCTTGCTGAATTCTTTTTTTAGAAGGAAAGTAGTCAGTTTTGCTTAGTGACACGACAGTGGTGTGACTTCAGTATATTCTGGAGGGGTCATCTTAAGTCCTTTATTCTGTAGGGTTCCCACAGGCATCCAGACTTTCCGTGTTTTATATCCATTTCAATGTAGAATACTATTCCAACACGATTGGACTATAGTAAGCTTTGACTTAACATTTCATCCAAGAAAAGCATGTCTCTGTTTAACATTTAATGACATTTAGTACTTAACAAAATCTACAATGATACACCTGGCCTTTTGCCTTTTTTTTTTTTTAATAGAAAGGAGCAACATCAAAGGTAAAGATTTGACTAGATCCTATGTTGGCTAAATCTTACATTAAATCTCTTTCACACCTTGCTCCTTATTTTGAATAATGACCTCTTAAAAAGAAATCATACAATCATCCCCAGCAATAAATATCCTGATAAGAATTAGTTATAAATCTCTCCTAATCTGGGTTAATTGAGGGCTATCTTGGATAAAGGAGAAGAGTGAAATGTGATCATTCAGCAATAAACTGAGTTCTGTGTGGGTGTGTTAGTCTCTCAGTCCTGACTCTTTGTGACCCCAAGGTGTGTAACCCACCAGAATCCTTTGTCCATGGGATTATCCAGGCAAGAATACTGGAGTGGGTAGCCATTTCATTCTGCAGAAACTGAGCTGAGAAATATCAATTGTAACTAAAATATACAATGCACATGGCACACATACAGCTTGAAGGGAATCTGGTTAACAAGTCTAGACTCAGGTGGAAGTAATGGAGTGCACAAACCTAGGTTCATTTTATATTAGAATTCCAAGCTTGAAAGTTTTCTTAAAGACCATCCAGTTCAAGTACAAATCTACAGTCTGAATCCCTTTTCTAGTCTCTTCATGATATTACTCATCATATATTTGAACACATCCATGAGAACACTTTTTAGTTGCAAGTAATACAAGCCAAACTAAGTAGCTTAAATAATAAACATACTTTATTGGTTTATAAACATAAATTTGAGGAGAAGATTAAATTTCCAGGAAGTCTTAATCCATCAGCAAAACAAGATCACCATGCTCCCACCATCTATCCATGTCTCCGTTTGGTACTTCATGGAGTCAAGTCCTCCTAAAGGCAATTCCTCTCATTATTATCAAAGAGTTCAACAGCCTCCACAGCAACAAGTTACCTTTTTCTCATTCAGAAGGAAGTTTGTCCTGTCAATCAAAGCAAAGCCCCAGGCTTGCTATGATAGGCTACCTTCTGTCACATACTCATTCAGTAGCCAGTTACCATGGCCCAAGGTTGAATCAGCTATTTGCCTTAGACTTGAGCATATGCTCCACTCTTATCTCCAAGAATGAAGTTCCCTTTTTAAGGACTATGTGGATTCTCACTGATAAATCATGATGCTGTGAGGAAGAGAGAATACAGGGTCACAACCTTGAATGTGTCCAATGATAGAGATTTCACTACTTTCCTTCTGCCTTTGGGTATATCTGAGAGTCAGAAGTTATAAATAATATCTATTCAAATATGATGAGTAAAGTTCAAAATTATTTTCCCCACTTCAGTTTTCAAGAGCAACGCATTAAAATTGCCATTCCAATATTAAATTTTCATCACCCCAGAAGAGGAGTTCTCTTAAGTAAGAATGTGGAAAGGCTATATACTACTGGTTTATCAAAGAGGCATCATTATAAAGATAAGGACAATGATGGGTAAATGGTGGGTGAGTTACTGTATATAGTTTACCTCTATTTGAGCTGATGATAAAGCTGCAGCTGACACTTGTTCATTTGGATGCTAACAGTCAAATTTTAGTAATAGGGTAACAGATATGTCTCTTAAGATGTACTTGCTCCCATAATATCCAGAGAATGCCACATCTGTGCATGTGTATAATCATTCCCACATACCAGCTAGCGGCAATTCAGACCATCTAACTTGTTATTTACACATTCTTACTTTACTTGATTCTCATGTTACCATCAAAACTGTGCTTTTATTTGTTGCTTTGCCAACCAAAGATTTATTTTCATGACCTGTTAAGCTAGGCCATATCCCAGGCAATCTGAAAATCAAGAAAACTGAATCCTGTCCTTCCTCTTTATCCTTCAGATATGCTCAGACAAAATTATCTGACTGATTTATACTTTTGCGAACTTAAACTGAAGCTTCATTCACATGACTCACTTTCTCATTCAGGTCATCTTTCTCCGATATACTGCATGACTAAGTGCCAGGAAAAATAGAACTATTTGGGAGAAGGAAAAAGAAGCTAAAAAGCTGTTCTTTAAAAATAACTGTTAACCCTTCTGGATGAGATATTCTTTAAAGTAAATTTTAATTGACAAAGCCACAGAAGCTTTAAGTGTCTTCAACCATAAAGCATCTCTTTAATGTATATTAGATGAATAAATAAATCTGACAGTCTATTGACATATTGTCAGTTTATTTTAACAGATTTCCTGCACTAAACTTGCTTGGTGAAAATAATCATTTGGTGATTTTCAATTTATTTTTATAACTACAAATGTCAAGTGGTTGAAATGAAGAATGTCTGGTCCATTATTTTTAATTATTTCCTGCTGCCATGCATCTCCTAAAACAAGCACTGGATAGCAGAGCTAGAGAGGATGATGAATGTTTTGCTGCTTTGGGGCTTGGTGTGGCCAATATAAGGACATCTTTAAATGATTTCTTTAGAATAAAATCTAAGTTCTGCCAGACATTATCCCTACAACTTCGCAGTATTGCTTTTGCAAACAGCTTCTGATTTCCTCTATCATTTATTTAAGATTTCTCTATATTCTACAACATGGAAAACAAATGGACTGTATGCGGAGGCAGGGAGATTGACTGCCATATCAAGAAACAATATATGAAATAAATTTTTCTCAATCCAAAGAAATACTTGATTTGAACAAGTCTATAACTAAAAAGCCTCTTGATGAAAGTGAAAGAGGAGAGTGAAAAAGTTGGCTTAAAGCTCAACATTCAGAAAATGAAGATCATGGCATCTGGTCCCATCACTTCATGGCAAATAGATGGAGAAACAGTGGAAACAGTGTCAGACTTTATTTTTCT
>SJYA01000700.1:611908-631957 GCA_006410615.1 Neotragus moschatus
AGGAGTTGGTGATGGACAGGGAGGCCTGGCGTGCTGCGATTCATGGGGTCGCAAAGAGTCGGACACAACTGAGTGACTGAACTGAACTGAACTGATAGATAACAGTGATTAGTCCAAGGCTTATTAAACTAAATGCTTCCAAAACCACCTCTCATTCTAAAATTGTATAATGTGATGTAAGACCAAAGGGCATCGCTGGTGACTCAGCAGTAAAGAACTGCCTGCAATGCAGGAGCCACAGAAGATGCAGATTTGATCTTTGGCTCTGGAAGATTCCATGGAGAAGGGCATCGCAATGCACTCCAAAATATTCTTGCCTGGAGAATCTCGTGGACAGAGGAGCCTGGCGGGCTACAGTCCATAAGGTCTCAAAGAGTTGGACACAACTGAAGCGACTTAGAATGCATGCACACATGGCCGATATTTTTAAAAAGCTTGATATATAAAATAATTTGAAGCCATCTTCAGTGGATGCATTAATTCATTGTTCAGCCATGAAACTGTGAAATTAAAGCTACAGTGTAAAATTTTTCTTCTTCAAAATCTTTTAGCATTAAAAAGATCGTTTCATAAATTATAGCATACTAATAACTGCAGTATACAAATCACTGTAGATGGTGATTGCAGTCATGAAATTAAAAGATGCTTACCCCTTGGAAAAAAAGTTATGACCAACCTAGATAGTATATTCAAAAGCAGAGACATTACTTTGCCAACTAAGGTCCGTCTACTCAAAGCTATGGTTTTTCCTGTGGTCATGTATGGATGTGAGAGTTGGACTGTGAAGAAGGCTGAGCACCGAAGAATTGATGCTTTTGAACTGTGGTGTTGGAGAAGACTCTTGAGAGTCCCTTGGACTGCAAGGAGATCCCACCAGCCCATTCTGAAGGAGATCAGCCCTGGGATTTCTTTGGAAGGAATGATGCTAAAGCTGAAACTCCAGTACTTTGGCCACCTCATGCGAAGAGTTGACTCATTGGAAAAGACCCTGATGGTGGGAGGGATTGGGGGCAGGAGGAGAAGGAGACGACAGAGGATGAGATGGCTTGATGGCATCACTGACTCTATGGACGTGAGTCTGAGTGAACTCCGGGAGTTGATGATGGACAGGGAGGCCTGGTGTGCTGCGATTCATGGGGTCACAAAGAGTCGGACACAACTGAGCGACTGAACTGAACTGAGTAACTGTTTGATACAAAGGTGAACACCTGGTTTTCTTTTTAAAGTGAAATAAAAATTGACTTTTGTTGTATCATCTCTCCCTTTAATACATGTGTATTAATATCCTCAGTTGATAATATAGAGTTACGAGTTGCACTAAAAACCTGCCTGTGTTGGTATCATTCCGTCTTCCATTCTCCTTTGTAAAATCACAGAATGCATCACTAGCAAAGTGTAAAGCTTTATTGTGTGAACAAATAATACCTTCAGACAGTGCCAACTCAATAGTCATCCAGTGCATTTAATTCACAGCAGTGATAGGAGGTGGAAGATTCTGAATTAGAAAATGAACTAAAGTAAGTTCATGCAGGTTTACTAAAGAGAATGTTTCTCATAGATGGTATTTACCTCATAAAGTCTTATCTTGGGTGGAGAAATAAGAAGTCTGTAGTTTGGGGGCTTGAAGAGTAACAGAGCAAGTAATATAATCAGCCATTTAACTGCCAGATTCCAAACATCACCAGCAAACTCATTCTCATGGCTTTGCACCTTTCTTTGCAAACTTATAACTTGTCTGGGCCAACAAACTGGGCTTGTACTTGCAGTCCTATCATTAATCCTGTTATATAAAAACAAGTTTGTCTGGCCCCTGAACAATTTAGAGACAAGACGGATGCTCTCTTTAGTCAGTGCACAATTATGAAGCTGTGCTGCTCAGAACATTTGAACCTCAACATCTCCAGTTGAGTTTTTTTTTTCCCCCAGAGTATTTTATGTTCACTCAACTTATTACTGCCACATTCCTGATGAGACATGTAGATGAATACATACAGAATAGGAGTTGATTGAGATAGCTAGCTCTGGGAGGAGATAAAACTGACTTAATGTGGACTAAATGAAGCCCTTGGGAGATTTTCACAGGCTAATCCTACGTGATATAAGCAACCCACAGAAAGTGATCTAAGGCATTGTACTTTTTTCCTTTGATGCAAAGAGTACATTATATTAAGTCAGTAGGCTGCCCCACATAAACCCTTATCAATGCTTATTCATAGTCACCAACCATGCCAACACAGATCAATTCATAATTCATGATTTTTCTTCATGTCCGTATGAGTACTTTTATGTTTTCTCCTCTTCATAATTGTTACTATATGATGACAAAATATGTATCCACTTAAATGGATTTAACATTGGCTTTTCCAGCTGTTTCTGATACTCTGCTACAGATAACATCTCCTGGAATGCAAATTTTTCTAACGTTCAATTCTTTCCCTTAAAATGAGTGTTTAGAATTGTTATTTAGAAAAAGACTACTTAATTTTATGGCTCTTAAAAGTTACTTCCATGGTTCTTCCTAAAGGAGATCAAGTTCCCTGATAGATTAATACAGAATTGCTGTTTTCACTATACTTCACCAGTGGAAGACACTTTGCTTAGAATTACTCTTACTAAGAGCTAATGTGCATTTAGTACTTATACATATCAGACACTATAGAACATTTTGCTGTATTATTTCACTTAATCTCACATAAACTGTATAAGTCCTATTTTTATCCCTATTTCATAGGTGAAGCAACTGAATCCAGAGGCAGACTAATTTACCCAATTATACAAAATCTTTAAGTGGAATGAAGGTACCTCTTAGGTGTGACTGGCCAAAATCCATGCTCTTAACCTATCAACTGTGCTGTGTATATTTCTTCATAGAAATTGTTCAAATATTTTTTTTTAATTTACTGGTAATGCTCCACTATTAATCTATAAAAGAGACAAAGAAGGACATTACATAAAGTTCAAAGGACCAATCCAAGAAGAAGAATTAACAATTATAAATATATATGCACCCAACATAAGAGCACTGCAATATGTAAAGCAAATGCTAGTGAGTATGAAAGGGGAAATTAACAGTAACACAATAATAGTGGGAGACTTTAATACCCCACTCACACCTATGGATAGATCAACTAAACAGAAAATTAACAAGGAAACACAAACTTTAAATGATACAATAGACCAGGTAGACCTAATTGATATCTATAGGACATTTCACCCCNGAAGAATCAATATAGTGAAAATGAGTATACTACCCAAAGCAATCTATAGATTCAATACAATCCCTATCAAACTACCAACAGCATTTTTCACAGAGCTAGAACAAATAATTTCACAATTTGTATGGAAACACAAAAAAGCTCGAATAGCCAAAGCAATCTTGAGAAAGAAAAATGGAACTGGAAGAATCAACCTGCATGACTTCAGGCTCTAGTATAAAGCCACAGTCATCAAGACAGCATGGTACTTGCAAAAAGACAGAAATATAGACCAATGGAATAAAATAGAAAGCCCAGAGATAAATCCACACCCCTATGGACACCTTATCTTTGACAAAGGAGGCAAGAATATACAATAGAGAGAAGATAATCTCTAACAAGTGGTGCTGGGATAATTGGTCAACCACTTGCAAAAGAATNTCCAGGACTGATCTGCTTTAGGATGGACTGGTTCTGTCTCTTATACACATCTCCCAGAGATAAATCCACACCCCTATGGACACCTTATCTTTGACAAAGGAGGCAAGAATATACAATAGAGAGAAGATAATCTCTAACAAGTGGTGCTGGGATAATTGGTCAACCACTTGCAAAAGAATGAAACTAGAACACTTTCTAACAACAATACACAAAAATAAACTCAAAATGGATTAAAGATCTAAATGTAAGAATAGAAACTATAAACCTCCTGGAGGAAACATAGGCAAAACACTCTCTGATGTAAATCATATCAGGATCCTCTATGATCCACCTCCCATAATATTGGAAATAAAATAAAAAATAAACAAATGGGACCTAATAAAACTAAAAGCTTCTGGACAACAAAGGAAACTCTAAGCAAGGTGAAAAGACAGCCTTCTGAATGGGAGAAAATAATAGCAAATGAAGCAACTGACAAACAACTAATCTCAACAATATACAAGCAACTCCTGCAGCTCAATTCCAGAAAAAATAAATGACCCAAGCAAAAAATGGGCCAAAGAATTGAACAGACATTTCTCCAAAGAAGACATACAGATGGCTAACAAACGCATGAAAAGATGCTCCAAATCACTCATTATCAGAGAAATGCAAATCAAAACCACAAAGAGGTACCATTTCACGCCAGTAAGAATGGCTGCTACCCAAATGTCTACAAGCAATAAATGCTGAAGAGGGTGTGGAGAAAAGGGAACCCTCTTACACTGTTGGTGGGAATGCAAACTAGTACAGCCACTATGGAGAACAGTGTGGAGATTCCTTTAAAAACTGGAAATAGAACTGCCTTATGACCCAGCAATCTCACTGCTGGGCATACACACCAAGGAAACCAGAATTGAAAGAGACACGTGTACCCCAGTGTTCATCACAGTACTGTTTATAATAGCCAAGACACAGAAGCAACCTAGATGTCCATCAGCAGATGAATGGATAAGAAAGCTGTGTGACATATACACAATGGAGTATTACTCAGCCATTAGAAAGAATACATTTGAATCAGTTCCAATGAGGTGGATGAACCTGAAGCCTATTATACAGAGTGAAGTAAGCCAGAAAGAAAAACACCAATACAGTATACTAACACATATATATGGAATTTAGAAAGATGGTAATGATAACCCTGTTTGTGAGACAGCAAAAGAGACACAGATGTAAAGAAAAGTCTTTTGAACTCTGTGGGAGAGGGAGAGGGTGGGATGATTTGGGAGAATGGTATTTAAACATGTATAATATCATAGAAGAAACGAATCACCAGTCCAGGTTCAATGCATGATACAGGATGCTTGGGGTTGGTGCGCTGGGATGACCCAGAGGGATAGTATGGGGAGAGAGGTGGGAAGGGGGGTTCAGGATGGGGAACACGTGTACACCCATGGCAGATTCATGTTCATGTATGACAAAATCAATACAATATTGTAAAGTAATAAGCCTCCAATTAAAATAAATAAATTTATATTTAAAAAAAGAAAAAGAAATACATTATATAATGATAAAGGGATCAATAAAAAAGAGGACATTATAATCATAACAAATATATACTCGATATCAGTTCAGTCAGTTTAGTCGCTCAATTATGTCTGATTCTTTGTGACTCCATGAACCGCAGCGAGCCAGGCCTCCATGTCCATCACCAACTCCCGGAGTTCACCCAAGTTCATGTCCATTGAGTTGATGATGCCATCCAACCATCTCACCCTCTGTCGTCCCCTTCTCCTCCTGCCCCCAATCTTTCCCAGCATCAGGGTCTTTTCATATGAGTCAGCTCTTCACTTCAGGTGGCTAAAGTATTGGAGTTTCAGCTTCAGCATCAGTCCTTCCAATGAACACCCAGGACTGATCTGCTTTAGGATGGACTGGTTGGATCTCCTTGCAGTCCAAGGGACTCTCAAGAGGCTTCTCCAACACCACAGTTCAAAAGCATCAATTCTGCAGCACAACTTTCTTTATAATCCAACTCTCACATCCATACATGACCACTGGAAAAACCAGAACCTTGACTAGATGGATCTTTGTTGGCAAAGTAGTGTCTCTGCTTTTTAATATGCTGTCTAGGTTGGTCATAACTTTCCTTCCAAGGAGTAAGCGTCTTTTAATTTCATGGCTGCAAAATTTAGTTTTTAGGATTTTGCAGTTATATAACACTGCAATGATCATTTCTCCTTAAAAATTTTTCACTTACATAGAGATTTTCTTGGAACTTGCATTTGTTCAAATACCTATATTTTGTCTTTGTGTGTGTGTGTGTGTGCGCACGCACGCTCGCGTGCAGGTTTTTAAAAAATTAATTATTTTAATTGGAGGCTAATTACTTTATAATATTGTGGTGGTTTCTATGATACATTGACATGAATCAGCCATGGGTGTACATGTGTTCCCTGATCCTGAACCCCTTCCCACCTCCCTCCCCATCCCATCCCTCAAGGTTGTCCCAGTGCACTGGTTTTGAGTGCCCTGTTTCATGCATTAAACTTGGACTGGTCATCTGTTTCACATATGGTAGTATACATGTTTCAATGCTAATCTTTCATATCATCCTACCCTTGCCTTCTGCCACAGAGTCCAAAAGTCTGTTCTGTATATCTGTGTCTCTTTTGTTGTCTCACATATAGCATCGTCATTACCATCTTTCTAATTTCATATATATGCATTAATATACTATATATGTGTTTTTCTTTCTGACTTACTTCACTCTATATAATAGGCTCCAGTTTCATTCACCTCATTAGAAATGACTCAAATGCATTCTTTCTAATAGCTAAGTAATATTCCATTGTGTATATGTACCACAACTTTTTTATCCATTTGTCTGCCAATGGACATCTAGGTTGCTTCTCTGTATCAGCTATTCTAATCAGTGCTGCGATGAACATTAGGGTTCACGTGTCTCTTTCATTTCTGGTTTCTTCAGTGCTTATGCCCAACAGTTGGATTGCTGGGTCATATGGCAGTTCTAGTTCCAATTTTTAAAGAAATCTCCACACTGTTCTCCATAGTGGCTGTACTAGTTTGCATTCCCACCAACAGTGTAAGAGGGTTCTCTTTTCTCCACACCCTTTGCAGCATTTATTGCTTGTAGACTTTTTGATAGCTGCCATTCTGACTGGCCTGAGATGGTACCTCATTATGGTTTTATTTGCATTTCTCTGATAATGAGAGATTTGGAGCATCTTTTCATGTGTTTGTTAGCCATCTGTATGTCTTCTTTGGAGACATGTCTGTTTAGTTCTTTGGCCCATTTTTTGACTGGTAAATACCTATGCTTCTATTGAGTTTACGTGGAATATCAACAGGCATTTTGGAAACAGCTAGAAGAGTTTAATACAACTTGTTATAAGCTATATGGCTACTATTTATTTTTTAACTTATTTTTAATTGGAGGATAATTGGAGCAGTAAGTGTTGATTACTACCATACAACAATGTGAATCAGCTATAAGTATATCTATATCTCCTCCCTCTTGAACCTCCCTCCCACCCCAACCCCTACTCAATCTCACCACTCTCAGTCATCACAGAACACCAAACTGAGCTCCCTGTGCTATACACTGGGGTCCCACCAGCTATCTTCTTACATATGGTAGTGTAAATATGTCAGTACTACTCTCTCAAGTTTGTCTTACCCTCTCCTTCCCCGGCTGTGTCCATAAGTCAGTTCTGTACATCTGTTTCTCTATTCTTGCTCTGCAAATAGGTTCATTAGTACCATTTTTGTAGGTTCCATATATATGCATTAATATATAATATTTTTTTTCTCATTTTGATCTATTTCACTCTGTGTAACAGGCTCTAGGTTCATCCATCTCACTGCAACTGAGTCAAGTTCATTCCTTTTTATGTATGGCTATTGTTTTAAATTCTGTCCAAAATGTTAGTATAAGAATTGTATCTGACTTACAAATCTAAAGAAACTTTAACCACTGAGAGAACGTAAATTGTGATAAAATTGAAAATTCCATGAAATAGTTAATAGAAAATTTGAGATAATTCTGTTTGAGTATTTTTTACGATTTTTTTTTTCGGAATTTATTGCTGGGCTTCAAAACTAAGTTTAGAATGCTAATTAAATCAAGGTCTGATTACTTGCTTCTATTCCTTTCTTTTTGAAGACTCTATAAATTGCTTTTAAGATCTAGATTCAGTGCCCCCAGATTAAGTTATTAGGAATAAAATATAACTATTTAAAGATAATTTTTCTATTTGGAATTTCATAATACTTTAATGATACCCTTTATTGGGAATACAGGTAGGTCAACCCATGTTTATAGCAGAGCTGAAGGAAAGTGATTTTTTTTTTTTTTTGCCATAATTGAATAAGTCTGTGACATATTTGGGAGTGGGGTTCCCAAGTGGCTCAGCGGTAAAGAATCCACCTGCAATCAAGAGACACAGGTTAGATTCCTGAGTCAGGAAGAACACCAGAAGGAAATGGCAACCCACTCCAGTATTCTTGTGTGGGACATCCCATGGACAGAGGATCCTGGTGGGCTATAGTTCATGGAGTCATAAAGAGTCAAACATGACTTAGCGACTAAACAACAGCAATATTTGGGAATAACGTCTACATTCTTTTTTTTTAATTAAATTTTCTTTTTTAAATTAAATATAGTTGATTTGCAATATTAGTTTTAGATGTACAACCTAGTGATTCACTACTTTTACAAACTATACTCCATTATTACAAAATAATGGCTATAATTTCCTCTGCTATATAATATATACTTGTTGGCAATCTATTTTATACATTGTAGTTTGTATCTCTTAATTCTATACTCCTATCTTGACTTTATACCATATTCTCTCCCCACTGGTAACTACTAGTTTGTGTTTTATATCTGTGAGTCTATTTTGGTTGCTATATACATTTATTTTTTAGAATCCACACGTAATGAAATGTAAGTATTCGTCTTTCTGTCTAATTTCAGTATGCATAATATTCTCTCGGTCCATCCATATTGCTACAAATGGCAGAATTTCCATTTTTATGACCAAGTAATATTCTTCTGTGCATGAACTTGTGTATGTGTGTATATCACAGCTTCTTTAACCATCTTTCTGTTGAAGGATACTTTAATGTTGCTACAAACATTGGAGTGCACATATCTTTTTCAAATTAGTTTTTTCTGAATATATACCCAGGAATGAAATTGCTAATAGTTATATTTTTCAGTTTTTATGAGGAGCTTCATACTCTCTTCCATACTGCCTGAACCAATTTACATTCCCTTCAACAGTGTACAAGGGTTTCCTTTTCTCTACATCTTTGCCAACTTTTATTTGTGGACTTTTGATGACAGTCATTCTGACAGGTGTGAGGTGATGTCTCATTCTGGTTTTGTTTTTTACTTCTCTAATAATTAGCAACATTGAGCATCTTTCTATATGCCTGTTATCCATTTGTATATATTTAGAAAAAATGTATATTATGATCTTCTACCTATTTTGTGATTGTAGGAGCAGTGTATATATTGTGGATAGTAACCCTTTTTAGGTCATGTCAATTGCAAAGATCTTCTACTCTTCTATAGACTGTCTTTTTATTGTTTCTTTTGCTATGCAAAAACTTTATAAACTTAGTTAGATCCCATTTGGTTTTGCTTTCATTTCTTTTGCCCGAGGAGATAGATTCATAAACATAATGCTTTGATAAACATAAATGCTATGATACATAATGCTATGATACATCTCAGACAGTGTTCTGCCTATATTCTCTTCCAGAAATTTTATGATTTCTGATCTTATGTTTAGGCCTTTGATTCATTTTGAGTTTATTTTCAGTATGATGTGAGAAAATGTGCTAATCTCATTGTCTTACAGTTTTCCCAGCATCACTTGTTAAAAAGACTGTCTTTTCTCCATTGTCTATCCTTGCCTCTTTTGTCATAGTTTAATTGAAAGTAAGTGTATGGATTTACTCCTTGGATTTGCTTTGTTCCATTGACCTATGTGTCAGTTTTTGTGCCTGTACCATGATGTTGTCATTGTTGTAGCTTTATAATATAGTCTGAAGTCTCCTATTTCCAGCTTTATTCTTTGTTTTCAAGACCACTTTGGTAATTTGGTGTCTTTTGTGGTTCCATATGAATTTTAGGACTATTTGTTCCATCTCTATGAAAAATGTCATGAGTATTTTGATAGAGATTGCATTAAATTGGATTATATGGCTTTAGATAGTATAGCCATTTTAATGATATTAATTCTGCCAATCTAAGAGCATAGGATATCTTTCCATTTCTTTCTATCACCTTCAGTTTCTTTTATTAGTGTATTATAGTTTTCAGAGTATAGGCCTTCACTTGCTTGGTTAAGTTTATTCCTAGGAATTTTTTTCATTTTTGATGCAATTTCAAATGGGATTAAAAAAAAACTTTCTCTTCATTATTGTTCATTTTCTCATGTATAGAAACACAACAGATTTCTGTATGTTAATCTTCTATCTCACAAATTGACTGTAATTCATTTATTAGTTCTAACATTTTTGGTGATTTTAGGGTTTTCAATATAAAGTATCATGTCATCTCCAAATACTTACAGTTTTACTTCTTTCTTCACAATTGGGATGCCGTTTAGTTCTTTTTCTTGTCTGAGTGCTGTGTCTAGGATTTCAAATACTTTTTTAAATAGAAATGGTGAGTGGGCATCCTTGTATTGTTCTTGAATTTATAGGAAAGGCCTTTAGCCTTTGTGTGATATTAGCTGTGAGTTTTTCATAAATGGCTTTTCTTATGTTGAGGTATATTCCCTCTATACCCACTTTGAGAGTTTTTTTAACATGAATCATTAGTAAATTTTGTCAAGTACTTTTTCTGCATCTATGGAGATGATCATGTAGTTTTTCTTTTTATTAATGTGGTATATCACATTGATTTGTGATACTGAATCATCCTTGTGGCCTTAGAATAAATCCCACTTATCGTGGTGTATGGTCCTTTTTATATATTACTAAATCAGTTAACTATTATTTTGTTGAGGATTTTTCTATCTATATCAATCAAAGATACTGGCTTGTAATTTTCTTTTTTCAGTAGTGTTCTTGTCTGGGTTGGGTATCACGGTAATGATGGCCTTACCCTGAATCTGGGAGTGTTTTGTCCTCTTCAACTTTTGGGAATACTTTGAAAAGCATAGGCATTAGTTCTTCTTCATACATATTGTTGAATTCTTCTGTGAAGCTGCCCAGTACCAAATTTTTGTTTACTGGGTGATTTAAATTACAAATTCAATTTAATTACTGGTGATAATTTATTCAAATTTGTCTGTTTATTCTTAGTCTTGAAAAGTTTCATGTTTCTAGAAAATTTGTCAATTTCTTTGGATTATTCAATTTGTTGCCATATAACTGTTAACAGTATTCTTATGATTTTTTTGTATCTCTGTGGTATCATTTTGTATGTTTCTTTTTTGTTGTTGTTTTTTATTGTGTTTATTTGGGTCCTTTCTCTTTTCTTCTTGGCAAGCCTGGCTAAAGGTTTACCTATTTTTCTTTTTTAACTTTTCAAAAACCAGCTCTTTTAATTGATCTTCTCTATTCTCTTTTGGTCTCTATTTTATTTATTTCCTCTCTGACCTTCATTTCCTTCCTTCTGTTGACTTTGGACTTTGCTGTTCTTTTTCTAATTCCTTTAGGTGGTAGGTAAGGTTGTTAATTTGAGATTTTTCTTGTTTCTTGAGAAAGGCCTGTATCACTATAAACTTTCCTCTTAGAATTGCTTTTGCTTGCTGTATCCTATTGATTTTGGAGTGCTCTCATTTTCATCAGTCTTGAGGTATTTGGTGAATTCATTTTGATTTCTTCATTGACCTATTGGTTTTTTAATAGCTTGTTATTTAGTGTTTATATGTTTGTTCTTTTCCCATTTTTCTTTCTGCAATGTTATGTAAATGAATTCTAGTTTCGTACCATTGTGGCTTGAAGAAAATGCTTGAGATAATTTCTGTCCTCTTAAATTTGTTGAGACTTGTTTTGTGGCCTAGTATGTGATCTATCTTTGATAATATTTGCATGCACTTAAAAATAATGTGTATTCCTCTGCTTTGGGATAAAATGTCCTGTAGATATCTATTGAGTCCAGTGGTTTGATTTGTCATTTAAGACCACCACTGCCTTAATGATTTTCTGTCTGGATGATCTGACCCTTGTATTAGTGGGATATTAGAGTCCCTTACTACTATAGTATGATTGTCAGTTTCTCCTTTTATGTTTGCTAGTACTTGATTTATATATTTGTTATAGTTGTTCAGTCACAAAGTAGTGTCCAACAATTTGGACTAAGCCTGTCAGGCTACTTTGTCTATGGAATTTTCCAGGTAAGAGTACTGGAATGCAGTGTCATTTATATATTTAGGTGGTCCTATATAATACCAGACCATCTGACCTGCCTCTTGAGAAACCTGTATGCAGGTCAAGAAGCAACAGTTAGAACTGGACATGGAACAACAGACTGGTTCCAAATAGGAAAAGGAGTATGTCAAGATTGTATATTGTCACCCTGCTTATTTAACTTATACTCAAAGTATATCGTGAGAAATGCTGCACTGAATGAAGCACAGTTCAGTCACTCAGCCGTGTCTAACTCTTTGCAACCCCATGAATTGCAGCATGCCAGGCCTCCCTATCCATCACCAACTCCTGGAGTCCACCCAGACTCATGCCCATCAAGTCAGTGATGCCATCCAGCCATCTCATCCTCAGTCGTCCCCTTCTCCTCCTGCCCCCAATCCCTCCCAGCATCAGAGTCTTTTCCAATGAGTCAACTCTTTGCATGAGGTGGCCAAAGTACTGGAGCTTCAGCTGCAGCATCATTCCTTCCAAAGAAATCCCAGGGCTGATCTCCTTCAGAATGGACTGGTTGGATCTCCTTGCAGTCCCAGGGACTTTCAAGAGTCTTCTCCAATACCACAGTTCAAAAGCATCAATTCTTCAGCGCTCAGCCTTCTTCACAGTCCAACTCTCACATCCATACATGACCACTGGAAAAACCATAACCTTGACTGAATGAAGCACATAGCCTTGAATGAAGCACAGTGAAGTCACTCAGTCATGTCCGACTCTTTGCGACCCCATGGACTGTAGCCTATCAGGATCCTCCCTCCATGAGATTCTCCTGGCAACAGTACTGGAGTGGGTTGCCATTTCCTTCTCCAGGGGATCGTCCCAACCCAGGGATCGAACCAGGGTTTCCTGCATTCCAGGCAGACACTTTAACCTCTGAGCCACCACAAGCTGGCATCAAATTGCCAGGAAAAATATCAATAACCTCAGATATGCAGATGACACCACCCTTATGGCAGAAAGTGAAGAGGAACTAAAAAGCCTCTTGATGAAAGGGAAAGTGGAGAATGAAAAAGTTGGCTTAAAGCTCAACATTCAGAAAACGAAGATCATGGCATCTGGTCCCATCACTTCATGGGAAATAGATGGGGAAACAGTGGAAACAGTGGCAGACTTTATTTTGGGGGGCTCCAAAATCACCAAAGATGGTGACTGCAGCCATGAAATTAAAAGACACTTACTCCTTGGAAGGAAAGTTATGACCAACCTAGATAGCATATTCAAAAGCAGAGATATTACTTTGCCAACAAAGGTCCATCTAGTCAAGACTATGGTTTTTCCTGTGGTCATGTATGGATGTGAGAATTGGACTGTGAGGGAAGCTGAGCACCAAAGAACTGATGCTTTTGAACTGTGGTGTTGGAGAAGACCCTTGAGAGTCCCTTGGACTGCAAGGAGATCCAACCAGTCCATCCTGAAGAAAATCAGTCCTGAATATTCATTGGAAGGACTGATGCTAAAGCTGAAACTCCAGTACTTTGGCCACCTCATGCGAAGAGTTGACTCACTGGAAAAGACTTTGATGCTGCGAGGGATTGGGGACAGGAGGAGAAGGACGACAGAGGATCAGATGGCTGGATGGCATCACCGACTAGATGGATGTGAATTTGAGTGAATTCCAGGAGCTAGTGATGGACAGGGAAGCCTGGCGTGCTGCGATTCATGGGGTCGCAAAGAGCTGGACACGACTGAATGACTGAACTGAACTGAACTGAAAAAACCAAATGCCCAAAGATAGAGCAAAGGTAAGTACATACTGGTAACATTCATGCAATTCCCTAGTACAGTGCAAATGAATGAACTACAGTTTTTCATCTCACATAAAAGAATCTTTATAATGTTTTAAAAAGCAAGTGCCAAAGGACACATATTACTACTTTATGTAAATTTAAAAAATTGCATGTCTGGCAAACACTGACATGAAATTATCAAGAAAATAAGAGGATGATTAATTTCTAGAGCATGATGGTAAGGTGGAAAGATAGAAGACATGCACAATGGAGACTTCAAAATTCCCTTAAACAGATTTCTGGGTTAGTGCTACCCTACATTCTTCATGTATATTTTTATTTTATATGCATGCAATATTTAATTCAAAAAATATAAGTTCTAATAATATCCCATATGTGTGCAAAATAAGGCTGTTTATATGGATTATTTCTAAAATAACTAAATATACAATTTAGTTATTAGGGAATATAATTTAAATAAACATTTGGAAAGAAAATTTAGAAATTTATTTTAAATAACAAACCAAATATATTATACTTTAGCTAGAGTAAAAATTTGAAAACCATTTTAGAGGGGGAATTGACAGAAATTTATACAATGTTTAAAGTATCTAAAACAAATGATTAATATGTCAGGAGAAGAAATTGCTTAAAGACATCACTGACAGATTAAAACGTTAATGTTTTAAATTTCTATACTGTTATACAAATAAAGATATTAAGAAAATATTTCAACAAATAAGATAAGCTTAATAGAAAGTTCAGGGTTCCTTAATTTAAAATAGTTTTTAAACATTCTAGTAAATGAGTGGAGAATCTTACAAGAATGTATATAATTGTTTAGGAGAAACTTACAAGTTTGTTTCTTTTTTTAATTTACTACTCCTGGGTTTTAACTTTCCAGTCTATTTGTTTTCCAATAGAATTAAAACTAAACTAAAGAGCAAATAGACATAATTTATTTATTATCTCATTTACACAGCTTCAGATTTCATCCACCCATTAAGAAGAAAAGTCAGTAAATACCACTGGTTCTTGCCACTAATCCAAAGAAAAAGCAGACCTATCATTTTGCATGATATTATGCTTACTTCTATTCCAATTATCTTGGCAAGAGAAAATATCCTTGTAAAGGGGATTAACCACAAAGATCACTTAAAGTCCATGACACATGCTCAAAGCTCTTTCCATAGCTGTCATTAAGTTGGATTAACAACAACAACAAAAAGAAATCACATTGGTGTTTTTCTTCATTATATCATAGATTGTTGTTTAGTCATGGAGTCCAGACAGACTCTTTTGCAACAACATGGACTGTAGTGGGCCAGGCATCTCTGTTAGTGGGACTTTCCAGGCAAGAATACTAGAGTGGGTTGCCACTTCCTTCTCTAGGGGACCTTTCTGACTCAGGGATTGAACTCATGTCTCCTGCTTGGCAGGCGGATACTTTATGACTGAGCCACTTTATTCTAGTGTAAAAACATCACTCTGTCCTTGAGAGGCAAAGTTAAATTATGATGATTAGGCAGAATGAACCTCCAATTTATATCTCAGAATTCTGAACTCCCCAGGAAAAAAATTAGTCTTTAGGTAAAAAAGAAAAAAATAAAAGTTATGAAACATTTTTTTATGAAACTTTAGAACTGAAATGCAAATTGAAGTTAATTACAAATAAACATATTGTTTCTTTAAGATTACTAATGGGGGTATTGACAATATATAAAAATGTATCTTTGCAATATGTATTAATTCATGTTTCACCAATCTATGTACGGCTCTTTAAGTTTACTAATGGGGGTATTGGCAATATATAAAAATGTATCTTTGCAATTTGTATTAATTCATGTTTCACCAATCTATGTATGGCACACACTGGAATACTAAATATTTTATAGATTAATTTGATTTTAATGGCATTCCAACATTTCTTTGAATGTAGTATACCAAGCTATTAAACTATTCCTGATAACACTGTTCACCTACATTTATCCTACTTGAGTAGTTGGGAGAGAAGAATTAGTATACAACTTATCTAAATCATCTAGGGAAGTATTATTAGCATCAATTTTGATGTTCAATGAGATCTCACATTTACCTATAAATGAAGGAGATTCTAAGGGGAAAAACTTTCCCCTTCATTTTTATATTGTATCTCTCTTGTTGCCAAACATAGGCTATTGTTTTATTCTCCATGCATTATAAGTGAACTATTGCTGTACAAGAATTTATTGTGATTGGTGTGGGTGGAAGGTAGAAGAAACAGGCTGAAGGACTGGAGTGGGATAATGAAGTTCATGATGACAAAGGAGATAGTTAAGTGTTGGGAGGTGAGCTGTAGAATATTCATGTGGAAATAAAGTTTGAACTTTGACATTTCAGAACATTTATTTCTTTATCATAATATACTGATAAAATTTATATATATATATATATGTTAAAATATATGTAATATATGTTAATGACATTTACTGATAACAAATTAAAATCAATTTATTAATTATTTTCACCCATTGACCAAAGATAGTCAAAAAGTTAGCATGAGGAATGGAGCATGAGATATGCTAGAAATTCAATACACATTACCAAGTCTATGTTAATGGGCAAGGAAAAACTAGGGACAGAAAATCCATGTGCAGATTAGTTTTTGAAACACCTACAGGAAAGGAAGTCATCAGCACGAAGAAAATCTTTCTTTAGAAGGCAAAGCATATGACTACCCAGCTTCAATAAGAGGAAAAAGTATTATATAAAAGCAGAGACACACATGAAAGGGATTTTAGGATATTGACAAGAGTTTACAACAGTGAAAAGAAGTTTATCAGGACAGACTACAGTAGGAGGAGATGAGCATATCAAGAGTAAGATTCCAGCACAGGGATAGAAGTGAGGATTTGGGTACAAATACTGATGTCACAGGTTGAGTTTCAAAAAAAGAAACATCCTACAGAATCATAAAATGGGAACCAGTCTAAATAGCATGGGTAAGGTGAAATACAGATAGTAATGCTAGAACTCCTCAAAAACATCTCCAGCCCATGTTAAGATTAATACTAGAAACAATAGTGAGTATGTAGACATTCAGGATTAAGTGTACTCAGGTACTGTGAAGAAGATGCAGAAAAGCCCACCAGGTACAGCGTAATAGAAACTAAAGGAAGGTCTTAAAAATCCATTAGATCTACATCATCTCTCCTAACATGAAAATTTGTCCATTTGTCTGCTATGCCCCTTGTTCTGTGAATAATCAAGAGTTTCTCCTGTGATAAATCATAGTGGAAAAGAATCCAAAAAAGAATATGCATATATGAATAACTGAATCACTTTGCTGTATGGCAGAAATTAACACAACATTGTAAATCAACAATAGTTCAACTGAAAAAAGAAAAAAAAAGAAGTAGAGTTTAACATACCAGTGGGTGAGGCAGAAGAAAACCAACAGAGATTGGAATGTGATTAACGCTTTCTTAAAAGAGTAAGTGCGTGTAGGAGGAATAGAGAGAATGTTTCTCTGAGGAGGTAACTTTAATACTGCTGGTAAACAGTCATCAGATATGGAAACAAGTTAGATAAGGCAAATTTAGCTACAGCAAAAATACCTGAAAGTATAGCAAAATTATGGAGGTAAAATGGAGTGTTGAATAAGAAGCTTCTTTTTTTTAATATTATTTACGAGTTTGAATGCTAATCCTCCTTCCACCAACATCATGCACAGCAACAACAACTAATTTTATGATCTTAGAGGTATCGTTTTGTTCACTTTTGTCCAAGTTTTCTTATTGGTTAAAGGGACAAAACATCTTCTGTACACATCTAAAAAAATTTCTTAAGGCTCAAGGTCAAAAATATGTAAAACACCATAAACATGCAAGCTATTTTTATAAGACTGCCTGTTACTGAGATATAGATCTACACAGAATTCCAGAATAGTTCAACATGCTTTTCATTTCAACCTCCCCACACAAAGAGTGGGAGAAGGGGGAATCTAAGGCAACCTCTCTCTTACTGGGATTGTCCAAAACAAGGGCATACATGTCTTAGAACTATCCAAATGACAGCTATTTCCAAGTTTAAAGATGGAGAATACCTCTGCACTCACATGCTTTATGATTCATATCCCAAGTTCAAGTCTCTTTTCAAGGTTCAGGTTCACTATTGCTTGGACCAAAGTAACATGGCAAAGCCAACAGATCTGGATGAAGAAATCAAAACAAGCTGTTGTTTACATAACTAACATCAAGTCTGCCTTGAAATTTACATAGGGCTTAATTACTCGCCAAGCATTTTTTCCTACAGTAACTCACTTAGCCCTTCCTCCAGTGTTTAAAGTATAGAAGACAAGTGTCTTTATTCCCACTTAAAGGGTGACTAATACAGAATCTTCTCAAAAGATTTACACAGGTCGGACTGTGGTGAAGACTATATATATCTATAGGCTGCTCAGGGTCTTCACTGCTGCATGGGCTTTCCTCTAGTTGTAGTGAGCAGGGGGCTGCTCTAGCTATTGTGCATGGGCTTCTAATTGTGGTGGCATCTCCATGCAGGGCACAGGCTTTAGGGCATACACACTCAGTAGTTTTGGCATGTGGGCTCAGTAGGTGTCACTGCTGGCCTCTAGAGCACAAGCTCAATAACTGTGGTGCACAGACTTAATTGCTCTGTGACATCTTCCCAGATCAGGGATCGAACCCGTCTCCTTCATTGGCAGGCAGATTCTTTACCCCTGAGACACCAGAGAAGCCCTACAACTATTTTTTGCAATTAAAAGTTCAGAGGTTGTTTATTCCTACTGTGGCCAACATTCTGTATAAATATTACTTCAGTTATGAAAGAAGCAATGTACAGATTTAAAATTCCATTTTTCTTTCAAAGTTCACTTAAGTTTCTGCTTTCCTTTATTGGACAAGTAATTCATTTCAAATGAGTTAAAGTGGATTAAAAAAAATGCTTTTTTTTTTTCAAATACCACTTCGTATTTGTAAATAAACAGTGATTACTGTGTCATTCTTAGAGCTAACTTTTAAGAGAAGAATGTTTGTCTTATGTTTAACCAACTCCTATGTAGTCCATGCTGCTGCTGCTAAGTCACTTCAGTCGTGTCCAACTCTGTGCGACCTCATAGACGGCAGCCCACCAGGCTCCACCCTCCCTGGGATTCTCCAGGCCAGAACACTGGAGTGGGTTGCCATTTCCTTCTCCAATGTAGTCCATAGGAGTAGATAAAGAGATGGGTTTGGATCTTGGCCAATAATTTATACTGTATTATAAAAGCCCAAGAGACCCAAGGACCAAACATTGTATTTAAATGTCATAGATCCCAAGTGGATAAGAATTTGCATCCCAGTTGATACTTTTATAACCATATTTTCTGAAATACTTAAGTATCTTGGGAAACAGAAATACTCTAACAGCTTGGAAAACTTTTATCTGCATCTTTATGTTTCATAGAATACCCCTGCAGGTGGAAAAAAAAAGGACAACCAAATATCTCTTGAGATGTCAAAATTTTGGTTTTTATGTAAGTAGATGAGTCTTATTTTAGATTGTTCTTAAAAGAATCCACAAGCAAATAACTCCCAGAGTTAGACAAGGATATTTTAAGCCCAGTTCAGGTAGGATGAACTGTACAGACTTGTTGAGGTCCTGGCTGAGTTTGCACGTGTCCTTCATTAAGTTTATGGATCAGCCTGAAGGGGAGNTATTTTAGATTGTTCTTAAAAGAATCCACAAGCAAATAACTCCCAGAGTTAGACAAGGATATTTTAAGCCCAGTTCAGGTAGGATGAACTGTACAGACTTGTTGAGGTCCTGGCTGAGTTTGCACGTGTCCTTCATTAAGTTTATGGATCAGCCTGAAGGGGAGTCAGTTCTGCTTGTGCAATTTAGTATGTTTCTACCTTTCTGTTTGACAAAAGGTTGTTGTTTAACTCTACCTGTTCGTGCAAGTCAAGGACAGATATAATTTCAAACTCATAAAGAAAAAATGACATTGCGATATCCAAATGCAGAACTTGGCTTGTCATCTTATGTTTCCATCTAACTTTGAGATGTCCTCTTATTCATCAAGGACTGTAAAGTTGAATAAAAATAAAAATATGTGTATTTCTAGAAAGCATCAGTGTATTCAAAGTTAAACTTAGAATTACCATATTATCCTGCAACTCCACTTTTACCTGTATACTCAAATAAGAGAAAGCAGAGATTCTAACAGGTGTTTGTATACCAGTTTCATGGCAGTATTCTTCATAATAGCTGGAAGACAGAAAACAACGCAAACGTCCATTGAATGAATGAATAAA
>SJYA01000701.1:0-76073 GCA_006410615.1 Neotragus moschatus
TCACAATAAATTTAAAAATCATAACCATGAAAAATATAGGAGCATTAGATAGGAAGAAAATAAAGAAAGCCAATGTATATTCTACACGGTTGTAAATATTTACTAAAACTGAGCTACAAATTTAGGTCTGAGCTACCTCCTGCCAAAGCACAATGGAAAAAAAGTGACTAGGTACCAAATTCACAGTGGCCATGAGAAAGAGTATTACCACCTCAGGAGAAACAAAATATTTTCTGTTAGCATAAAAGCAGCAAGAAGCCAGAAGACCTAAGTGGGACTTCACACAGGGGCAACTACTGAAGAGAGCAGACAATGTCTCAGTAATTCCTCCATAATAAATGTCACAGTGTATTCCGCACAACAGTTTCTCACAGAGTTATTCAATCAAGCTGAAAAACAGCTCAGGGAAGGCAATCTGTGCTGCACTGAGGCAATGAGATAGGAATATACAGCTCTCCAATGGGCCAGCTTGATCTAGTAATAAATCCCGGAATATCTACGTGAACAAAGAGACAGCGTGTTCTTCAAATTATTCTCCAACCGAAACCAACTTAAGAAGTAGGATTATGCAACAGTTTACTGATTCTTTTCAGTTCAGAAGTTCTGAGAAAGTTTTCAGGGGCATTTTATTATTATGTAAATTGTACTCAGTCCACTGGCACTGGGCTCTTAGGTATAGTACTTATATGCCAATCTTTTCTCCTTCTCCAAGGACAAAGAGGCAGAAAAAGGCAGAGAAAATTTGGGTTGCATGTCCCTAAAAAAAAATTATGGCTTTTTGCTTTTACATTAGGAGGCTCTAGTTCACACACTTTCTATTACATAACTAGTATTAGAGAAAATTTAGGAACTCAAACCCATAATGATTTCTTAACTAATTTAAAAGGTAATGTGTGAAAGGCATATACCTAACAATATGACACTCCAAAAGTGGATATTAAATAGTCCTTGAACAGGTAGAAATTAATACCAATTATTTAACAAGACAGGAGGAACACAGGAGTTCATTTTTTAAAAAACCTGATTTACAGTAAGAAATGGGGCCTGATAGGTCTGGGAAAAAAACGTAAAATCTATGTAAACTTAGCTGAGCCTAGCTAAAGTGTGATTTTTTTCCCTATGTATTCATGTTGGTGCACTCTCATAAGCATATTCAGAAGAATCCTCAGTAAGGTACAAAGTGGAATATTCAGAAAATGCCAATTAGGCCAAGTACATACCTGCAGGCCAGTTTTTCCACTGCATAAAGAGTCAGGTGAAATTTATCCTTCTGAAAAAGAATCTCTAGTTGTGTGTGCAGACAACATAAATAGGGCTGTGCTTTAATCTGAACTCCCTATAGAGCGACCAGGTACAACTGTAACTGGAGCCAAAGGAGGAAAAAATAAGGACCATTTGTTACTAATTAAAAAAACAGGGGATTAGAAAAAAAGATGGCTCTGGGAAGTAGGGAACAGTTGTTCTCCCAACATGGACCTCCCACCCTGCTGATTCTGTGGTTGTTTAAAACTACAAAAGTGAAAACTGGAAAAGCGACAACCAAATGGCTACCGACAGACAGATACACAGAATAGCCTCTCTGGTTTTGAAAGTAATTCCTAAACTGGAGACAGCAAACTGGTTTTCTCAGCAAAAAGCCAGCATTTCCACATTTCAGTTCCTCCTTCGAAACATACTCAATAAAGACACATATTGGATCTGATGTAGCTCTGTGCAATGCAATTACAGGTTCCGGTTCTTTGATTCTAATTGCAATCGATTGCGAAGAATCAACAGAGGAGGCAGGCGGTTACAGTTACGTAACGTTTAACAAACTAAGACTGCTCAGGTTGAACAAATAGCATTGTGGTCACTTTAAGCTTACCTTCGCTTCATCCAGTGGAGCTACAAAAGCAGCAGGTTAGCAGGTTTCTGGCAAGGAGTAGCTGGTGCTGAGCAACAGACTGTGTACATGAGCTGAGACACTGCGTAAAACTCCCACTGCCGGCTCACCCACACCATATGTGCATTCTGGATGGAAGCGGGGCACCTCTCATACACCTCATGCAGTTTGGCCTTTTCTGGCCAGGATGAATGAACATAATGTTTCAGTGCTTGTTAACCCAAAGGCAGCCAGAAAGTACCAGAATTATGACCTCTCCATTCTAATTTTTTCCAGCAAAACTGAAACTAGGACTGAGATGTAGTGGTAACAAAAACAAGTCTGAAGTGATGGAAAAGATCTTCACAAACTCCGAGGAGCACGCCTCAAGCTCATTCATCTTGCCAGTGTTTCGAGAAATCAACACAACCCATGCTAATCTGGCAAATATGAAAGTACAAAGTTTATAGTTTTAAGACATAATCATGAGGTATTTTAATTGTTCTTTACCAGTGGCCAAATTTACCATTTTCCCAAACATACTCTGCCAGCAAGAGCAAGGATCTTGGAAATGGTTTTAGCAGTGTGACAATTTACCTGCAAGGACTTTTGGATAATTCCTTCCTAACCAGCACAAAAGCCTGATTAATCAATACCTAAAATCTTCATTATGCAGCAGGTTTCCCCCCACCCCCCTTCCTCCACCCTCCAATCAAAGAAGCAGTATAAAGGTTGGCATTTGGTGGCAAAATTCCAGTTCACTTTCCAAAGAGGTAAAGAGCCAGGACTTCTGGGGAGGAAAAGATCTCAGACACTGCATCTAATCCCTCGACTTCATTGACTAAGAATTGAAGTTGAAGAGAAGCTTAGCAACTTGTCCAAGATCAAACACTTGGTGAGCAGAGGAATCCAGTAAAAAATGTACTTTCTACTGTATTATATGGCCCACTAATTCAAGTGAAAACAAAGATTGGAGAGATGCGCGCTACAAAATCTTTTCCCAAAAGGTAGTCTTGCATAGGAGGATAAACACATCAAAGAATTAAATTTACCATTTAAATGACATAAGCACTGCGGTAATCCAACTGTGCTTCATTTCCCAGTAAATCAAAAAATTGAAATAGATCTATATAAGGAAAACAAAACACAAAGATCCTCTCACTCATCCTGGATAAAGTTATAGTCCCAGAAACTGTTATAAAAGGAGAAATTAATATCTTCAAACTAAGAGTCTCAGATTCATAGATAAGAGGAAAAAACAAGATCTGTAGGTAAATACATGTTCAGACCAGTAACCCACAATCTCTAAGAGGAGGAATATGACTTTATAACCAATACAGCGAAAGAGACAGTCAAGTAGATTAGCGAGAACACTCTGGGCCCTGTGATTACCAATGATAGGTGAAGAATTACCTTTCACTCACTTTTCTCCCTGCTGGAAAGACCCCTAGGTGAGAGGACAGGTGTTTGACAAACTGTGATCAGATGTGATCAACTAACTAAAACATCGTAAATAAGCCAAGGTAGGAAAGTGCTGACATATCTCCCAAAGATCATCCTCAGTAGACTGCTCCGAAGCCTCAGCTGCTATCCAAAAAGGTTCTTCTGTTAGGCAAAATCCTCACCATCGAACTTACTATCATTTAAAATTAAGATACATTCACAGACAAACAGGAAAATGTGAACACTGGAGAGTATGCTTTAACCCATTTATCTAACATTCCCAAGGCAATTACTCTTAATGTTTTTATGTATTACATCATCTTTTTCTGCACCGTTTTAAATATAATTTTGCACCTCAAATTTTCTAACTGATTATGAAACCAAAAGTCTTTATATTTTACTGAAAACTAAAAAATATTCCATTAAGTGGACTGCCATCTTTGTGCACATACAACCTCTTGTGGATTTAAGAGTATTTTCTTAGAATCCTAAAAGTGGAATTACTGTCAAAGTATGTTAATGTCTTTATGGTTCTTGATACTTATTGCCAAAATGCTTTCAAAAATGGTTGTACCAATTTAAACTGCCTTCAATAGCAATTCCCATTGTACCTGTATTTGGATTATGAATATCTTGTGAGAATAGTTTCATAATCATCATTATAATCCCCATAATGTAAATTTATGACCTTATTAACATGTATCATGTTATACTTAAAAACATCTTAAAACCAAAATTGTGATAACCAGGGGATGAATATTTGCTATTTCTGAGAATCACTCAAGTTTCCTTTTTTCTGTAGTAGCCAGTCTTAATTTTTTTTTTTACACAGAATTCAGTCTTTAATAAGATAATCTTATACCCCTTTTTAAAGAGTGGTAACCAAAGTCTACATCATATGGAACTTACAAACTTCAAGGATATTTTCATTCATTTTAATGACTATCTAAAAAAAAAAGAACAAGAAAATTCATCCCTACAGAATCTGAAGGCCTATAGCTTTGTCAAAAGACATAAAGCAAAATATAAAAACACATTAAAGAAAAAAAAAGAGTGAACATTTCATTAATACATGTTCATTCTGTGCCTTTTTCAAAAGATCAATTTTTGTTCCCTAAATCACTAAACTATGAATTTCACATGTAACTCAACAATCTATAAAAATACAAGTACGAAAATACAAAAACTGCACACTGCACTAGACTGAGACCTATACTTCAAATGACATGAATAAACAGAGTCCCTCAAATCCTGCCCTTACTCTCCAGGGAGTCTACTATGATGCACTTAACGATCTTAGCAAATGTTTTGCTGTTGTTACTAATGTTACTGCTTTTACAACTGCTGTCTATTAAACTCCCTAGTACAGACTGGCTGTATGATTGTTTTAGGTCTTCATTTAAAAATTTATATTAAATATGCGGTAAGCTACTTTGGTTGACAGAAGTTGGGGGGATATTAGTGTCACAGTTTATTATTATAAGCAACTTTTGTGTCTTCTGTCAGTATAACCACAGTAGTATCTCAGTACCACCAGCTGATAATAATCTTTATAAATCCTACTTTGCAGCTATACCATCTGTTAGTTATTATTTTATATGTGTCTCCATATGCATATGTGAATTAGTTGTCACTCAAGACAAACACACAAACGGAACTGTGGTTTTGTGGGGACTTTTTTATTGGCTTGTTTTTGTATTTTTTCGTCTTTAGGTTAGTGAACTAAATAAATAAACATATTCCTCAGTCTTGGAGACCAAAACGAAATGCAAATTGCTGTTACAGAAATACAGACGCTCAGTTATAAGGCATGAGGATGTAATGTATAGCGTGGGGAGCACAGTCAATAATACTGTATTAAATTTGTCTAGTGGCAGATGGTAACTGGACTTACTGAGCTGATCATTTTGCAATGCATACAAATGCTAAAGCACTATGTTGTACACATGAAACTAATTTAATATATGTCAAATGTACTTCAATAAAATAAAGAGGATAAAAAAGGCAAATTAGAGAATAATTTTTGTAGTACAAATAAATTTAAGTTCAACAAACACAATCTAAAAGTATCTACTAAAACTGAATAGTCACCAAAAATGATGCAATTCTATTTAAAAAACTGATATTTTTATATTCCTAGCTCTCAGAATATACCTACAGACCAAAAAACAATCAGTAGTAAATCAGTTACTAATATTGTTCTAGTTTTCACAATATGAAATACTTTCCACAACTGAAGATTAGAAAAGTGACTAATTACTTACTTATATTGTTAATTCCTTGCAGAGATAAATCATGAAAAAAATTCAAAACCAGTTCCCCCATTAATCTGTGGGTTTATCCCCCTGAGCTGTAGATACCCTGGCTCCTACAGCAGCAGCAAACAGGAAGTTGTTGTAATATCATTACAGCTCACCACCAAAATTTACCCAGAGAGGCAGCTACAAAAAAAGAAGGAGCAGAAGGAGGCGGATAAACTTCCAACTGGATAATTAGTTCCAAATTATCACTTTTTCCTCAAGTACTACAGTCTAGTGACTTGATTTTAATAAGCTCAAATACGGGTTTACAGGAGCTTATATGCTACACACCAAAAACATGTGAATTCTGTAGAGTTACTAACGGGAATTAAGACACAGACTAAAGCACAACCTGGGAGAAACCACATTTGATAACTAGATAGTTCACTGTCTCCTTAAGTTATCCTATTTTACGGAATGATACTTTAGGATTATATTCAGGGAAAGCGAAAGTACAAACAGTAGTAAATAAAGTCATCATTAAGAGAAACCTAAAATATTTACAGAGGGGGAGTAAAGAGACAAACATACTTGAGAAAGTATGATTTCCTGGAATGAATGCTACATTATTTTCAGTTTCATGAAGTAAAAAATCCCACTAATGATTTAATACAAATAAACATGCCGCTTTTCATAGAATCTTCTGTGCATTATAATAAGTCCTACTCCAACTTTGTAAAATGTAGCTTATTTGATGCCCAAACCAGATCTCCTTTTTTCAAATATATTTCATCTAGAATTTCCATGATGCCTGTGGGAAAGCTGTACTTGGAGAGGCAACACAGTTTTTGAAGTATACTGGGGCTATAAAGTGTAAGGGAAAATAACACAGACTACTTAACAAAATATTGTAACTGCCATTAAAACTACAGTATAGCACAGGCCAAGTTCCATTCTTTTTTTTTTTTTTAATACTTTATTATCTGTCATTGAGATCCATGTGTGGAAAGTAGTTTCAATCCATGATTTGCTCCTGTATGTCTAAAATGTTAACGAGGAATCTCATTTCACAGGAATTTGTATTAATATATAAAATTGCACAAATTGTAAAAAAAATTTTTTTTTCATAGTTCAAAGCTCAGCTAATACATGAAGCCTTTCTTGACCCTCACTAATGATGTTTCTTCCTCCACTGAAATCTCAGTTGTCTTTGTAATTATGGAGTTGAAGAAATGAGTTTCTTCCACCTTATAGTATAATGACTTGTGGAGTTGTCTTATGTTCATGAATAGATTGAGAATGTAAGTAAGAATCATGAAGTCTTACATAGCTTTATATCCTCTTTGCCCCATGTCCAACCAAATTCCTTGAAAATAGTAGTCAATCTACATGTTTATTTGAATTCACCTAAAAATTCATTTGGGGACGCTAAAATATACCTTCTCCAAAAGGGTCTTAGAAAAACATCATATATTTTGGTAACTAAGAGTGTTATTTTTAAGCTCTAGTGAACCTATACGAACTGATCAAATATGTTTTCATTATAAATAATATTTCAACATTTGTTGTATAGCCATTAAAAAGGAAACTAATGAGAATCTTTCTTGCTAGGTACAATAGTTACATTTTAATCAGATGTATATCTTTCAAAAATCCAACAAATCATAATACTTCATCCTGATAATGTATTGAATGTCAAAAATAATCTAAATTAATAGATTTATGATAACTCCTAGGGCTTCCCAGGTGGCGTCAGTGGTAAAGAATCCACCTGCCAATTCAGGAGACGCAAGAGATGTGGGTTTGATCCCTGGGTTGGGAAAATCCTCTGGAGTAGGAAAGGGCAACCCACTCCAGTATTCTTGCCAGGAGAATCCCATGGACAGAGGTACTTGTGGGCTACAGTCCATGGGGTAGCAAAGAGTTGGATACAACTGAGCAACTGAGTCCACACGTGTAGTCAGTGGGCTTGAGGTCAAGGAGTGATGTGATCTGATTCAATTTCTGTCTGCTGTGACGAGAACAGACTTAAGGGGGAAGAATGGAGGCAGAGAGTCCGGGCGACATTGGTGGCTTAGGATTCTAGCAGTGCCCACATTGAGAAGTGGGTAGAGTCTGGATGTACGGGGAAGGGGAGGAAACAGGACTTCACTGGTAGAAATGCATGTAGAGTGTGAGGGAAACAAAGGAGCCAGGGGAACCTGAGGGGGGTGATTCTAAACCACTCTGCAGAGGGTGATGCTGTTTAACACTGATGGTGAAAACCTGAGCAGAGAGAAGCCTCGGGGTGGCAGGGACAGGGATCAATAGTTCTTTGCTCAAGTAAGGGCTGAAGTGTTTAGAAACTTGTAAGTGAAGTAGCTTCAATAATGAGCTAGTTTCAAATCTCAGAGGATCTAGTCTCAAAAGCTTCTTTCCTTCAGAATTAATCTTGGAATTCTTCCTATCAATAAATCGACCTTTAAAAATAATTGAGTTCGGCAGACATTTTCACTGAATCACATACATACCTAAGCAGTAAAATGGAAGTAATCATGGATGATTTCTAAACTATTTTGGTGGTTCTTTCCTAAAGCTCAAATACATCAACTTTATTTCCTATCAAAGATGCTACTACCTAAGGTGGAAGGGAGATCCGAAAGGGAGGGGATATATGTATACATACAACTGATTCACTTCACTGTACAACAGAAACTAACTCGATTAACCTCCAATTAAAAAAACAAAAAGATGTTACTTATGTTCAGGATTCACCAAATATCTGAGTAAATAAAAGAGATCAAGATGTTTCAGCACATATACTGCAGATTTTTCTTTGTCCTTGTATCTTTCTTTTCCACCACTATATACTCAGCTCCTTGCAGAGTGCATTGAACACAGTCATTGCTTAATGAATACCACTTGCATGCATTAATAGAAAAAAACAGATGCACAGTTTTATTGGAAATATAGCTCTTTTCTTTTTCTACATCAATTTTACTTCCCAAGTAACTGCTTTTAAGTTTCTCTCTTGATTATAAAATGTTTACTCACTGTGGAAAATCTAAACCCCAAAACCTTTCTTCTTAAGACGAATATTACTCTCTACTTATAACTCATGATTGTATTCATTCATTTAACAAATACTTTTGACTTCCTTTTCTGTGCTAGGCTTTGTGGATACAGTGATGAATCAAACAGGCCAGGTGCCCTGACCTCATTTCAGTTGTATGCAATACCCTCATTTCCTACAAAAAGTAGAGGTGTGTTACCATGCAGCACATTTCAAAATCCATGGATCTCTCTTCCACTCCAATTGTTACCATTGTCCCAGTCTTAAAATGATTATTTCAGTGATTCAATAAGGTCAGCATGTTTCCACACAGACTATGAAAGGAAATAAACTACACTCTCAAGTACTCACAAGGAGCAAATAATTTTCTCACGTGGAAAAAGAATAAAAACTCTAGTCTTGTTTACTGAACAACGTCAAGGAGTGTACTGTGGCGGTGGAAATGCTAAGGTCAGACAGTCCGAAGAAGTTACTTTCAAACCTTTCTCTCTAGGTTCATATATTACCTATTTATTCAAATGTATTAGAAAATAGTCACTCTACAAAAATGATTTAAATGTCTTAACTTTGGTATTCTATGCCTCTGTTTCCAACAGGAAGTTTCCACTTCCGGCACTGCTGCTAAGTTGCTTCAGTCAGTGTCCGGCTCTGTGCGACCCCATAGACGGCAGCCCACCAGGTCCCCCGTCCCTGGGACTCTCCAGGCAAGAACACTGGAGTGGGCTGCCATTTCCTTCTCCAATGCATGAAGGTGAAAAGAGAAAGTGAAGTCGCTCAGTCATGTCTGACTCTTAGCAACCCCATGGACTGCAGCCCACCAGGCTCCTCCGCCCATGGGATTTTCCAGGCAAGAGTACCGGAGTGGGGTGCCATTGCCTTCTCCTCCACTAGGAAAAGCTTAGTACATGGGAAGTCACTGCCGCCCACCATACCTTGATTTCTGGCAGCCCACCTGCTCTCCTGGTACCTCAGCGCCTGTCTGCATGGCCAGAATGGAAGTGACTATTCATCCTCAGAGGACTGCATTAGCACGGGGGACTTGTTTGGATTTATTCCAAAGGGCTCACTAAGCTAGCTTCACTTACTTCCAAGGGCTGGCTGTCTTCTACATCTGAAACTTCGCCTCTTGCTGCTGCTCTTTGTTCACGTGCTGTATCTCCTATTAGACAAAGAAAAAACAAAAAAACTTTATCATGCCACTGAGGCCAAACTGTCTACTGCTTATCTGAAACATCTTCTGTTGCTAAACGATGAACGCTGGAGAAGGTCTGGAGGAAAAGGAACCTTCTTACCGTGGTGGGAATGTAAATTGGTGCAGCTACTGTGGAGAAGAGTATGGAGGGTCCTTAAAAAGTACGAGGAATAAAACCACCACATGACCCAGCAACACCACTACTGGACATATACCCTGAGAAAACCATAACTCAAAAGACATGTGTACCCCAACGTTCACTGCGGCACTATACATGGAAGCAACCTAGCTGTCCATCAACGGATGAGTGGATAAAGAAGCTGCAGGACACATAAACAATGGACTGTTACCCATCCACAAAAAGGCCTGTTATACAGAGTGAAGCAAGTCAGGAGGAGGAAAACAAATCCTGTATATTAACATATACATATGGAATCTAGAAAAATGGTACTGGTCAACCTATTTGTGGGGCAGGAATAGAGACGCAGACATAGAGAGTGGGCTGGTGCACACAGCGGGAGGAGGAGGGGGGATGAACTGAAAGAGTAGCAGTGAAATATATACAACACCGCGTGTACAACAGGTAGCCAGCGGGGAGCCGCAGCGTCACACAGGCAGCTCAACCTGGGCTCTGTGGTGACCTGGAGGGACGGGGTGGCGTGGGGCGGAGGCTTGGGAGGGAGGGGGTGTGTGTATACTTATGGATGATGCAGCGTGCTGTACAGCAGAAACCAACACAATACTGTAAAGCAATTACCCTCTAACTAAAAGAAATTTAAAATACAGAATTTATAGGTATACAGGTATTTTTACCTATAAATTTTCACTGAAAATTTTCACTGAAAATTCAGGATTTTCATTGAAGGACTAATTTTAATCGAAGAAGATGGGACATTTTTATTATAATACAGAATGAAAAATTTTCAAATAACCCAGAAAATGAGATTTAAATAAAATTTTGTTTGATGTACCAAAAAAAAAAATAGAAATATCTTCTGATATTGTATGTTCACATTGTGGAGTAAACAAATTAATATTTAAGAATAGTAATTTTATAGAGGTCACAAAAATCATAAATACAGAGACATACAATCTGAACCAGAAATGTATCCTGCTTTATACAGGTTTACTCTGGAAAAATCAAGTGAATTTATATTTTGTAAATCAAGTCATATTTCAAATAAACTAGGAAAGCTTATAACTTAGAGATAAAGCAAATTACTTTCAAACATTAGACATCTTTCTAACGTGAATAACTGTCCTCTAAATGTGTCTTTTAAGAAGTTTTACTCTTTATAAGTGTTTATTTGTGTCTCTGNGTGAATTTATATTTTGTAAATCAAGTCATATTTCAAATAAACTAGGAAAGCTTATAACTTAGAGATAAAGCAAATTACTTTCAAACATTAGACATCTTTCTAACGTGAGTAACTGTCCTCTAAATGTGTCTTTTAAGAAGTTTTACTCTTTATAAGTGTTTATTTGTGTCTCTGTAGATCTGCCTCAGAGTATGTATGTTTGTATGTAATAATTAACCATATGTCAAACCATTTTTACAACAGGAAAGAACAATGACAAATTCATAAATTAGCATTTAGTTAATAGCCTAATTCCTAAAGGTGATGCCTGGGTGGGTTATATTACTAAACCAAGCTGGTCACTATGCTGCCTCTAAGGACACAGGACAGACAGTCATATAGTTAGGTCAGTACGAGCATAATTTAATGTATTAATAGTCTATGTCAGTTTATTGACTAACACTAATCATCTGTAATTAACACATGGTAGGTAAAGAAACAATTAGTCTACTTGTTAAAAACATAATGAGAAATTAATCTAGTAATCTGCTCTTCCCATAAAGTTAGGCCAGCCCAGGAATGTCCACAAGAGGGAAGATTACAAAATCCACACACCATGACTTGGCTGACACTTAGGAATCTGTCAACATAGGGAAGGTCACAGTCTTCACTGGAGGTAACAAAGTATGGAAGTCTGGGCTGGGTTTAATTTTTCCACAGTGAAACACAAAAGTTTACCAATGGCTATAATCAAGAAAGAGCCCTGTAAAATTTTAAAGAATTAATTAAAATTCTGTAAAACTCTAAAACTATTAAGCAAGAATTAAGTTGGTAGTTTACTGACATAAGATAAAGTAAACCACTAAATATCTAAAATCCAAGCATGTCATGCATATTCCAGCCTACAAGCTGTGTTCTCAGCTAAGTATGGCATTCATACTGTTGGTCAGGACCCAGCATATGGTAGGCGTTTCATAAATACTAGTTGAGTAAATTATTGAACCTCTCTCTATAGTTTCTAGTCCATAAAACTGTGATAATACTGTGCATGCATGCTTAGTCACACAGGCGGGTCCAACTCTGCAACCCCATGGACGATATAACCCACCAGGCTCCTCTGTTCCTGAATACTGGAGTGGGTTTCCATTTCCTCCTCCAGGGACTTCTCCTGACTCAGGGATCAAACCCACATCTCCCTCATTGACAGATTTTTTACCACTAAGCCACCTGGGAAGCCCATGACAATACTAACTAGTATGTAATAAAAGCTTTATTTGAGCATATAATTAGTCTTTTTCCTCTAAAACATATTTGTGAAACTTAAAAAGCAAATTTATTAAATACCATTCTGATATATTGTTACCAGTGGTTGGTAATTGGGCCATAACTTGATAGATTTTAAAAAGTTAATGATTTAAAAAAAAATCATGCTGAAACAAAAGCATTAGGAACTTAAATTACATCTATAGGATAGTAAAGTTAATAGCCATTAAGTGAAAAATTATGTCAACTTTTATTACTAATTTTGATTGATTTTTTAAAAGTTATTATCTCAACTGACCATTTATTTGCACATCGGGAAGAGTCTTATTCTCAGAAATCCACCTTCTCTCTGAAAGTTAGGGATAAGCAAATCAACCCCCAGTTCATGGATGGCAAAACCAACCCACAAGTTGTTTAGCTTGCTTGGGTAAAGGGAATGAGACCACTGAGACCCCAGCAGCATAAGCAGCCAAGGCAATGCAAGTCCCTGTACACCGAGTCAGGTGTTTAATAACTCACGTGCCGGAGGTTTAGAAGAACGTGTCATCCAATATGAAAGGTCATTTACTCTAAGTTTTTTTTTTTTAACCTTTTAAAATGATTACAGGGCCATCCTCTAGCCACACAAAGACTGTATTTGGGTGAAATCATTCAAGTCTATGCTTCCTTTGCCAATTTCTGCTTTCAAGGCAAGTATCTGTACCAAACTTTTTATTTACTTATGTATTTAGTTTTGGCGGCTCTGGGTCTTCCTTGTTGTGTGGGGGCGCTTCCCTAGCTGTGGCGGGCTGGGGCCACTCTCCCATTGTGATGCGTGGGCTTCTCTTTGCAGTGGCTTCTCTTGTTGCAGAGTGCAGGCTCAGTACTTGTGGTGCGTGGGCTTAGCTGCCCTGGGGTACGTGGAGTCTTAGTCCCTGGAGTCCAGGACTGAACCCACTGTCAGGTGGATTCTTAACCCCTGGGCCGGCAGGGAAGTCCCAGACTTTCCCAATACTTCCCTACTGCTTGAATAACTAGGAAGGCTGTCAGCCAGTGTTCTTGACACCACACAACACATCTGCCTGGGAGCAACTCTACAATCACCAGTTACTGAAATGCCATATTTGGCGATACCTCAAAACAATAACTGATTACCAGGAAAATTGCAACCTGCAAGGTTATTCTCTATAAACAAAGGCACAAAATGAAAACTATACAAACAGCAAACAGAAAAGAATAGGTCACAGTGAAATAGAACCATTTTCCTCTCACTGAAGAAGTATTTTATCACGGTAAAAATTCAATTAGTTTCTCTGGTTCCAAATAGGAAAAGGAGTACGTCAAGGCTGTACATTGTCACCCTGCTTATTTAACTTATATGCAGAGTACATCATGAGAAATGCTGGACTGGAAGAAACACAAGCTGGAATCAAGATTGCTGGGAGAAATATCAATAACCTCCGATATGCAGGTGACGCCACNGAAAAGGAAACAGCATCCCACTCCAGGATTCTTGCCTGGAAAATACCATGGACAGAGAAAGGAGCCTAGCGGGTTCATAGGATCACAGAGAGTCAGACATGACTGACTGAGCATGCACCCATAGATTCAAAACTGTCATTTGCAACTCAGCTATTTAAAAGGAAAAAGACAGCAAAAACAGACTCAAACTATTACATGTAGAATGGGTAAACGCCAAAGTCCTACTGTATAGCACAGGGAACCATATCCAATCTCCTGGGGTAAACCATAATGGAAAAGAATATTGAAACAGAATGTGTATGTGTATATAACTGAGTCACTTTTCTGTATAGCAGAGACAGGCATAATACTGTAAAGCAACTATATAAAAAAAGGGAAAAATTCACAGTATTAACATTTCATAAAGTCCTATTTATAACACCACAATTGATTCTTATTCCCATTTCTCTCCTCCCCGACTTTACAGTGTGGGTTTCCCTGATGGCAGGGACGTTTAAGAACCCAGCTACAATGCAAGAGACCCAGGTTCGATCCCTGAGTCAGGAAGATTCCCCTGGAGAAGGGAATGGCTACCACTCCAGTATTCTTGTCTGGATAATTCCATGGACAGAGGAGCCTGGCAATTTAAAGGNGACTTTACAGTGTGGGTTTCCCTGATGGCAGGGACGTTTAAGAACCCAGCTACAATGCAAGAGACCCAGGTTCGATCCCTGAGTCAGGAAGATTCCCCTGGAGAAGGGAATGGCTACCACTCCAGTATTCTTGTCTGGATAATTCCATGGACAGAGGAGCCTGGCAATTTAAAGGAGAAAGGCTTCAATGCATATTAATGAAGCTCTTTCAGATCCTAAAGGACTGAAGTGAAATATCATGTGTATTTCAGCCTAGTGAGGCTAGACAGGAAACATTTTAGGCTTCTCTGTCAAAACTTCTCCAGCCTACCTCTGTAGCTGGGAACAGGCACAGATATATAAACTGCTGAGTGGAGCTGTGCTTCGATGAAATTTTACTTACAAAAGTGGGTTGAGTCAGGCTGTGGTTTCCAGATCTCCATTTTAGATCCCACCTCTTCTGGGATAAAAAGCTGAATTATGCTGTATAAGGACGTGAGAAAGGGCTGGTGATGAGCGTGTCTTCATGATCTCATTCTCCTGGGTGACCCGGGCGGAGGGAGAGGAGAGATGTGATGAAGAATGAGCAGCAGGCACAGGAAAAAGGAAAGAGGAGCCGCTGCCAGTGATGCCAGGGGAACCTGAACGCCTGACCGGATCACCCAGAGATCCCTTTCGGGGAGGGAGTGGTGGGTGAGTCAGGGAGTACTCTCACTCTTTAGGCCTCCTTCAGTGTGGAGGAAACCCTGGTTACTCACATCCCCCCAGTCTCTCCCTGCATCCCTGTCACTGGGCTGCTGATGTGGGAGGGCCAAGCTAGCGGGGTTCTTCCAGTCCTACTCCCCTCCCCACTCTCTGCTGCGGCTCACTCCCCTCTGCTCTGACCCTGCCCAGGGGCCCTCCCACTGGAGCAGGGCTCGCCCAGTCCAGCACACTCTGCGACAGGGTGGAGGTCAACCTAATGGGGTTCAGAACAGGAAACCCACTTGCTTCTTGACAGAAGCCACGTTCTTCAACACCAGCTTTACAGGCAATAAAGATGAGACTCTGTTCTTCATCTGTCTTTATTTTTTTAACTAAACTGTCCAGATCTTATTTGGGTAAGGAGGGTGTTATTACTGGAACACCCTAGAATCCAGGACAGGGAATGGCCTGGTGTGGACAGCACTGGAGCCTGCCTACAGATGAAAACCTGTGAACACAGAAACCTGTTTTCTTTCTTTCCTTTTATTAGAGAGGAATTATCTAGAGCTTCATATCTGAGAACACAGTCTTCAAAACACTAGTTTCAAGGGGTTCCCATGGAAAACACAGCTTTCTGGTCAAAAGTATGACGAAAAACCTACCAAATGCATTCCCTTCTGACTGATTTTCAATGTACTCTGACATAGTAAAGGCTCTGAAAAATCCAGTAAAGAAACAAAAAAGAAAATTTCACCATGTTTTTGACTAGGAAAACACTATTCACCCTATTAAAATCTTGCAGAGTGTCACACTACAGGAAATGCTACTATAACAATTCTGAAGTTAAAACTGAATATGAAATATTTTTACTGACTTTTAAGATCCTCCACATTGTCAAATTTGTTATTTAGTTCCTGAGCGTTCATCTTATACAATGTTAACTCACCCTTCTTTTCCTTTAGGTGCTTCTTTTTACAACTCCCTGTCCATTCATTCAGTTGCATTTGGGGCAGACTAGCAGATTGTGACTGCACTCTACTGCGTGATTCTGATTCCAGAATAGCTGACCGGCTACAGAGGAGAAAAGGACAGCCAGACACCTTGAAGACACGGGAGAAAGCCCCAGTGCTCAGAAACATCCCCCCACAATTCTACCAATTAGAGATTCATTAGGGTTAATGAGCTCCTCTTTTAAAATGCAAATACCCTGTGGGAGTGTTTGCTTATTAGTCATTCACAGAGTGAAGTAGTGGAAAGAACGGTGGAAAGGCCTCTCCATTAACTCCTTCTCATTCCTCAGTCACACACTCATTACCCAAGGAGGCCTGGCACGGGGGCAACAGAACGGCTTTGGAACTGACAGAACTCAACCCAATGCCTTTGCCAAATCCATGACCTTAGGCACATTACTGAATTTCTCAGAGCCTCAGTTTCCTCATCTGAAAAATGGGAATCATGACATAGAATAAGGCTATTATGGTGGCATAAGTGGTAAAGAATCCATCTGCCAATTCAGGAGATGCAAGACACACAGGTTTCGATCCCTGGGTGGGGAAGGTCTCCTGGAGGAGGGCATGGTAACCCACTCTGGTATTACCGCCTGGAGAATTTCATAGACAAGATGCCTGGCAGGCTACGGTCCATGGGGCTGCAAAGAGTCAGACACAACTGAGTGACTGCATGTGCACACACAGATTAAATGAGAAAACACGCTGAACACTGACGGCAGAGAGGAAGAAGGGGAGGAACGGGGGCAGAGATGAATGCTGCCAATAGCTGTTGCCATGATCTTCAGCACAGCAGAGGTGAGAGAACCGTTCTCCTGTAAACTCATTTAGTGCCCCATGCAGTGTGCTGAGGTCCGCTTTGTAACAGCCATTTAAGGATGGCAGACCTGGTGGTGGAATCCAGGTCTGCTGACAGTGCCAAGTCATCATGTAACACCATGCAGCTTCTCATTACTCCTCAAGACAAGTTATCCAACTCGGTTTCATACACATTATATTTAAGTCTCCTCCAGTTCCGTTCAGTTTTCTTTTCCACTTTTGAGAATATTGTCCACATGCTCCCTGTTTTCCACTATAAGGAAGAAAGGAAGGACAGAGAGAAAGCAGAAGGACTAATTGCCAAAGCTGTGCCTTGCCCAGGAGCCTGCCGCTGTCAGGCCAGGACTCTTGATGACAACAGTGACCCCACAAGAAGCCAAGAATAAGAACACCTAAGCCATGGAGAGAGGACCGCAGTCAGCAAACACACGGAGGGAAAGGTTCAAGCCAGCGAGGAATTAAAGGAAAGCAAATGTAAGTGGTACCAAGAATACGTTAAATGAGCACACCAAGATTATGACAGCCCAATTAGCTGAGGATGCTTACAACCAACACACTGGCGTCATTCTGATAAATGTAGTTAACACTGTTGATTCAACTTAGCTTAGGATGCTTACAACTAACATACTGGCTTCATTCTGATAAATGTAGTTAACACTGTTGATTCAACTGCGTGTGAGAGGGGGATAGTTCAAAGACAGTCCTATGCACACACGGAGAGCTCCTGAAAAGAATTATAAACGACTGTTAAAATATGGAGAAAAAATAAAATTCAGTGGAACATGCGTTGCATTTTATAAGGTCTTAGTGTGACTCTCAGTGGTAAAGAATCCACCTGCTAATGCAGGAGACTCGGGTACGATCCCTGGGTTAGGAGGATCCCCCAGAGAAGGAAATGGCAACCCACTCCAGTACTATTGTCTGGCAAATTCCATGGACAGGGGAACCAGGCAGGCTACAGTCCATGGGGTTACAAAGAGTCAAACACAACTGAAAAATGGGGCATGCACACACACACACACACACACACACACACACACACACAGTGTGAATCTTAATTTTAACACATATTTATATACAACTTTTAGGCAACATAACGGATTTTAATTTATGACTGCTATTAAAATCATACAGCCAAAATTTTGCTTACTGCACTGCAAGCTGAGGGTCACACTGGGCACTTAGGGACATCTATTCAAGGAAGTAAGAATACCCGAAGATCCTACAGAAGTCAGACTCGGTGATCAGTCCTCCTGGCCTGCTCTTAATTAATTCGTCCTGTGATTCCAGATTTCTTTTGTTCTGAGTCTTGTTACTATGTAGCTATGGGTAAAAATTTTTCTAGAAGATTTCAAGCAATCCAAAACATCAATTAAGTGTTTAACACTNAGAATACCCGAAGATCCTACAGAAGTCAGACTCGGTGATCAGTCCTCCTGGCCTGCTCTTAATTAATTCGTCCTGTGATTCCAGATTTCTTTTGTTCTGAGTCTTGTTACTATGTAGCTATGGGTAAAAATTTTTCTAGAAGATTTCAAGCAATCCAAAACATCAATTAAGTGTTTAACACTATGTTAAACATATTAAGCCCAGCCATTTTTTTTAGACTGGAAGACTAGACACTCAAAAGGCCAAAGTATTTTTGTGCTGGTACATTTGTAGAATATTGTATCATGCTATACAAATATGCCTTCAAAGGTGTTTTGTGGTTTTTTTTGATAGCATTCCTGAATCAAAGTAAATTTATACCCTGCAAGAGTATGTTGGGCGGCTCATCATTCCTGACCCTGGATCCCAAAATGCTGCTGAAAGAACCCACTACACAAAGGTTAGCTCTGAGCAGGCCGCTGACTGCACATCTCCAGGCCCTATTGCAAACAAACAGGACTGATAAAAGAAGGATTTTCAATGTGTAGGGCTTGAAACCTAAATATAAACAGAAAACAAAACAAAACAGGCTCACTCTACCAGTTTATCTGGTATCCTGAAACAAAGACTCAAATGTGCTGCCTGTTGTTGGGGAAAAATGATGGCACTGATCCATCACCAATAATGCAACCGAGGCAGAGATCACTGGCGCCAAGTCACTCACGCCCAAGAGTGTCTGGTCTCCTTTCCAACCAATAGAATAAACTTGTAGAGTTACTGGCTGGGGTCAGAAGTTCTGCTCGGTCAGTTTTCCACATAGAAATAAGGGATACCATGAGATCAAATGTGTGTTTCCACCTACGGCATCCATTGGTCCAATCAGAGATATCAGATAGGTAAGCTGTCAGTGTCTTGAAACTGAGTTCTGATAGGGACCAAAGAGCTGTAGTGTAAGAAGCAAAGCTGCTCAGTCATGTGCAGCTTTGCAATCTGATGGACTGTAGCCTACCAGAGTCCTCCGTTCATGGAATTTTCCAGGCAAGATTACTGGAGTGGATTGCCATTTCCTTCTCCAGGAGATCTTCCCAACCCAGGGATCTAACACAGGTCTCCCTGTAAGTAGTGTAAGAGAACAGTGCAAAGAAAATTTCCAGCAGAAACAATAAAAGCAGAACACGAAACATACTATAATCAGCTTCGTGTTGTTTCATTCATTCAACAAATATTTGCTGAATACCTATTATGTTAGATAGCATCACTGACTCAGTGGACATGAATCTGGGCAAACTCCAGCAGGAGTAGAGGACATAGGAGTCTGGCAGGCTACAGTCCACAGCAGAGTCAGACACGACTCAGTGACTGAACACAACAACAACCTATTATGTGCCACAAAGCATGCTGGGTATCATGTGAACTACAGAGATACCAGCCCTGCCCTCAGAGCATTTATGTCCTCAGTTCAGTCGCTCAGTCGTGTCCAACTCTTTGCAACCCTATGGACTGCAGCACACCTGGCCTCCCTGTCCATCACCAACTCCCGGAGCTTACTCAAACTCATGTCCATTGAGTCAGTGATGGCAACCAACCATCTCATCCTCTGTCGTCCCCTTCTCCTCCCGCCTTCAATCAATTTGCACCCTAGAGAAGATTTTTCAGCCAACAAAATGTAATCACAAAAGCTGGTTGTAGAAATTAGCCCCAAACTGAAAATTATGGGAGTATCAAATCAATTAAGGAATAGAAATTTCATTCAAAGCACACCATGGGAAAAGTGGCCAGTCATAATAAAAGCAAGCTTCATATTAGGTCTTTCTTCCCCCCTCAGCTCCTTTCACTAAAAATAAAATATATATTTTGTCAGCATCATTACTTTTCAAGGAAGACAGTACTTCTGAAAATATACTACATTATTTGAATTAAAGTTGATATTAAAAATGCATCATTTGCAAACCACAGATCACAACTTAGAAGCAGAGCCACGTGTGACGAACGTGATGAGGTGGTGTGACATTTTCCCAGATAAAGAACGGGAGCTTGATTTCAAAATGCAGAAGCTGGTCTGCTTTATTGAAGACACCACACTTCTCATTTGATTATACAGTATGAGCATGTGACACTGCTGTCCTGAGGATCACTGCATGTCACATTTAAAATGTTCATGTTGGGGCTCCCCTGGTGGCTTAGTGGTAAAGCATCGGCCTGCCACTGCAGGAGATGTGGGTTTGATCCCTGGTCAGGGAAGATCCCACGTAACATGGAGCAACTAAGCCCGTGTGCCCCAACTACTTAGCCTGTGCTCCAGAGTCCGAGAGCTGCAGCTACGGAAGCCTATGTGCCTAGAGCCCGAGCTCTGCAACCAGAAAAGCCACTGCAAGGAGAAACCCACAGCTAGAGGAGCCCCGCTCACCACAACCAGGGAGAAGCTTGCACAGCAAAGAAGATTCAGCACAGCCAAGACACCAAAAATAATTCTAACGCTCGTATAAGGAGGGAGGGGACATATGTATAGCCATGGCTGATTCATCCTAATGTCTGCCAGAAACCAACAACGTATTGTAAAGCAATTATCCTTCAATTAAAAATAAATACATTAAAAAAAAAATGCTCATATAAGACAAGCCCCTTTAGGAATTCAGGTAAAACTCAACACCACAAGGTCTGAGGGAGAAAGTCCTAACCTGTACACCCATCTACTAACTAGAAGCAGGTAAAGAGCCACAGTAAATCGCCAATTAGCCTCCTGAGGAAGGAGGAGCCCAACGGGAAGGCGATCAAAGTTTAGGATTGTAAACTCAGGCCTGGCCATCTTCTTATCTTTATGGAACTTCTAGTTGGACTATAATATATAGACAGGATGGAAAAGAAAGTGTATCATGGGCGAGCCTGGGACAAATGTGCCTTAAGGGAAAGCAGGGGCTAAGAGTAGCCGAGAGCAGGACCTTCAAATGCATCGACATCTCCTACACGCCCCGGTGGGGCGCTGCATCTCACATCAGAGAGTGTGACAGTCACCAGGGGTACAAATTCCCGAGTCTCGAGGGAGACGCAGACTTGCTCAGTTCAGTGAACAGCCCAAGAATCTAAATTTTTAGCTAGCATTCTGCTGCTGCTGCTGCTAAGTCGCTTCAGTCGTGTCCGACTCTGTGTGACCCCATAGACGGCAGCCCACCAGGCTCCGCCGTCCCTGGGACTCTCCAGGCAAGAACACTGGAGTGGGCTGCCATTTCCTCCTCCAATGCATGAAAGTGAAAAGTGAAAGTGAAGTCGCTCAGTCGTGTCTGACTCTCAGCGACCCCATGGGCTGCAGCCACCAGGCTCCTCCGTCCATGGGATTTTCCAGGCGAGAGTGCTGGAGTGGGTGCCACTGCCTTCTCCGAGCTAGCATTCTGGGAGACTGTAATAGAGTTGAGTCACAAACAACACTCTGAGACACACTGAAGCTGAGATAACCTTCAATGGCTGACAGAGTATCATCTCCTGATCTGGGGGGTGACTGTCCCCTCCTTCGTTTCTCCTTCCTGACCATATTGTTTAAATGTTTGGAGAGTACGTGCATAGCTCTGTGCATAGCTGTAAGTCACGGCCCAAAAGATTCCCCAAAGAACTGAAAGCAGGGAGGGTCTTGAAGAAATATTTGCATGTCCTTGTTCACAGCAGCATGCTTCGCAAGAGTCAAACAGCTGAAGAAACCCAACTATCCATCAACAGATGAATGGATAGACAAAGTATGGTATATACATACAAGGGAGTATTAGTCAGCCTCTCAGGGAAGAAATTCTGACATACGCTGTGACATGGATAAATCCTGAAGACATCGTGCCAAGTAAAACGTCAGTCATGAAAGGATACAAGCTGTATGATTACTCTTATATGCGATGCCTAGAAGAGTCAAACTCAGAGAGATAGAAAGTAGATTGGTGGTTGCCAGGGGCTGGAGGAAGGAGGGCAGAAAGCTGCTGTTTGATTGGCAGGTAGAGAGTTTCAGTTTTACAATATAAGAGTTCTAGAGACTGATTTACAACTTTGTGAATGTACTTAAGGGAACTGTACATGTAAAACTGGTTAGGATGGTAAAATTTACAGGTACTTTACTACAATTAAATATAAAAATTTAAGATGTGTTACTGTCTATTTAGAATAACGTGGTAGAAGTTAAAGGTAAGTCTACTGCTAACCAATGCTGTACTTTACAACTTATTTCAGCTTTGTCCTAATAAGTGCTTCCCTGGTGGCTCAGATGGTAAAGAATCCACCTGCAATACAGGAGACCTGGATTCGATCCCTGGGTTGGGAAGATGCCCTGGAGGAGGGCATGGCAACCCACTCCAGTATTCTTTCTTGCCTGGAGAATTCCCATGGACAGAGGAGCTTGGCAGGCTACAGTCCACGGGGTCCAAAGAGTCAGACATGACTGAGTGACTAAGCATAGCACAATAAGTGTTTACATACAAATGCTATAATTGGTATTTATTCTATGTTCATGTTGTTATTTAAATATATATATATATGTATATATATAAAGAAAAAATATAAAGAAAAAATCGGAGAAGGCAATGGCAACCCACTCCGGTACTCTTGCCTGGAAAATCCCATGGATGGAGGAGCATGGAAGGCTGCATACCATGGGGTTGCTAAGTCGGACATGACTGAGCGACTTCCCTTTCACTTTTTACTTTCATGCACTGGAGAAGGAAATGGCAACCCACTCCAGTGTTCTTGCCTGGAGGATCCCAGGGATGGGGGAGCCTGGTGAGCTGCCGTCTATGGGGTCACTCAGTCGGACACGACTCAAGTGACTTAGCAATAGCAATAAAGAAAAAAAGGAAAAAATAAAGTGAAGCAAAATATATGTTTTCTTTCTGTTACAGGATTGTTTATGACTCAATTAAAGGGCCAAGCTGTAAGCAACAGTTTGCCCAATCAGAGAAGAAAAAGAAATAAAAGGAATCCAGATGAGAGGCCAGGGGCGGCGGCCGGGAGGAACCACCCTACACCTGAGACCAGAGGTGGTGCCCGAGGCCAGGAGCGGCGCCTGGGAGGAACAACCCAACGTCCAAGGAGCTGTGGCTGTGCGGGCGCAGGAGAGCCTAGAGGAGCTACCCCACGTTGAAGGTCAGGAACGGCGGTGGTGTGGAGATACCCCTCATCCAAGGTAAGGAGCAGCGGCTGCACTTTGCTGGAGCAGCCGTGAAGAGATACCTCATGCCCAAGGTAAGAGAAACCCAAGTAAGATGGTAGGTGTTGCAAGAGGGCATCAGAGGGCAGACACNCACACATTTACACACACACATGTACACACGCGTACACACATACACACACGTACACATGTATACATTTATACACACACATGTACACACACATACACACACGTACACACATACACACATTTACACACACACATGTACACACGTACACACATTTATACACACACACCATACACACACACGTACACACATTTATACACACACATTTATACACACATACACATATACGCATACACACACGTTCACACACACAATTATACACACACGTATACATGTACACATATTTATATGCATACATACGTATACATATTTATACATACATACACACATGTACACACACGTACACACATACACACATTTACACACACACGTACACACACACACACGCACACACATATACACATTTATACACATGCGTGTACACACATACACACATTTATACACACATGTACACACATACACACATTTGTACACACACGTACACACATACACATGTACACATTTATACACACACATTTATACACACGTGTACACACACGTACACACATACACACACATATACACACGTACACACACACATTTATACACACAGACACACGTTGGAATATTACTCAGCTTTTGAAAAGAAGGAAACTCTGGCGCATGCTACAGCATGAACTTGAGGACACAACACTAAATGAAAACGTCGGTCACGAAAGGACACATCCTGGGGACTTCCCTGGTGTCCGGCGCTCAAGAGTCTGTGCTTCCAATGCAGGGGCACCCACTCCGCTCCTGGTCGGGGGCTAAGACCCTACATGCTGCGAATCACGGCCAGAAAGTAGAAAATAAATAAACAAACAAAAGGGCACCAAAAGATTACTCCACTCAGGCGAGGTACTCCGTCCTGTCCATAGGGACAGACGTGGCACAGGGACCTGGGGGAGCGGGGAGTTGGTACTTAATGCAGACAGAGTCTCAGTTTGGGAAGACGAGAAAGTTCTGAAGGTGGGTGACGGACAAGGTTGCTCGACAATGTGAACGCATTTCACGCCACTGAACTTAAAACTGGTTAAGACGGTCGATTTTATGTTATGCGTATTTTATTAAAATTGTTAAAAAAAAAAAAAAAAGAAAGAAACAGGTGATGAAGTAGAAGGTAATTATCCAGGGAGCTTTTTCTTTGGATAAATGGACTTTCTGGGCTTCCTCCATTCCCTGGGGTTCAGGACACACAGGAGGGTGGGAGCTGTCCTGGAGCCGCAGGTCCAGGCCTCTTGCCCGCCGCTCCAGGCCTTGAGCAACGTTCTCTATGGTCCAGGCTGGTCCAGGCAGGTCCCCTCAGCTCACGGGGCCGCGAAGACAACTGAGCCCAGGCAGGCTTCTCAGGGGAGGGTGGCGCCCACACCCCGGGAGGCAGCCTGCGGGACATGGTGGGTGGCGGGGTCCCTTGGGGGTGAGGCCGGCAGGGAGGAGAGACCGTGCAGGTCCCATGTCCACCCCAACCACAGGCTCCAAGACCTCCCGGGAGCAGGAGACGAGATAACAGAGATGGAAGTGGAAAGGCTTTCAAGAGTTGGAAGCACGTGATGATGGCCGGCTGTGTCCTCGGCCCCGAGGAGTCGCGTCTGTTTGGACAGGTGCTGCAGGGGGCAGCCTGGAGCAGAGCTCGGAGGGCCTCCAATCGGCCTGCTCCGAGACCTCTGGTTTGGTGGGGCTGATGAAGCTCTTGGCAAATCTAAGCCTGTTTTCTGGGGCGTAGATGGGAAAAGGGTCAGCTCTGGGGGCGACCCCAATGAATCCAGGAAGGGTTGTGAAAATCCACACGTGCTCCTTGAAAATGGACCTAGAGTCACGGCCTCCCAGCGTCAGCCAAGTCCTCCTTGCCCAGCCAGCCCACAGCTGGGGGTGATGCCCCCGGGCCTGCTCCCAAGACGGCCTCTGCTCCATCCAGCCAGAGGGGGCTCCTCCTGGGATGGTGGTGAGTGAGGGTGTCAGACACCTGCTCGGGACACCGGGGACACTCAGGTCTGAGCAAACCTGCCCATCCAGGGCCCCCCGGCCTGGTGGGCTGTTGAATGAAGCTGCAGAATCCCACTGTTGGGCCATCTAAGTCACACAGAGCTGGGTGGTGAAGCCCGGGGCAGCGCTGACTGTTGTGACAGGCTGATGGACAGGCAGAGTCGTGGGGTGCCCGCCACTGCTTTGTCAAGACGGAGCCTTCTGTGCGCAAAGGGGAGGAGGAACAGCAGAGCTCAGACCGTGGCCTCGAAGCAGGACCTTCTGAAGCACAAGACACCTCCTCCTGGCCACCTGCAGGACTGCACCTGCCACAGGCCCAGCAGGGCTCCCTGACCGGGGGTGGCCAGACCCCAGCACTCTGAGCCAGAATCCCACCACTCATCACCCTTTGGGGGCAGCCCTGGAGAGAGCACCAGCAGCTGGGTTCTTACAGAAATCGGTGGACGAGGTTGCTGCTCGGTCGCTAGGTTGCATCCGACTCTGCAGCCCACCGGGCTCCTCTGTCCTTCACAGTCTCCCTGAGCTTGCTCAAATTTATGTCCACTGAGTCGGTGATGCTGTCCAACCATCTCATCCTTTGTCACCCCCTCTCCTCCAGCCCTCAATCTTTCCCAGCATCAGGGTTTTTCCAGTGAGTGTGTAGGCAAAATCTAGACCGAGGGGTGTGGCTGTGATTGGCCTCGGGGGGCGGGGCTGGGGGCAAGGGATGCTGACGGAGGAAGGAGGCCCGCCGTAATGGTCCTGTATAGCACTGGCCGACACTTCAGTCTTCAGAAAACGTGTGTTGACCCTCAAGGAGTTAAAACCTAGAAATGAAAACAATAACGCTTCAGTGGAGGTTTTTAAAATTAAATAAAGGGCGAGAGCAAAAGGTAAAACCAGGCAGGTGGCTCTGGGCCAAGTCTCAGCTGACTCGAGCCAGGCGGCACATACGCGCAAGGGCCGTCTCCCTCCCCCGCTTTCTGCATGCAGTGACATCGTCCAATGACACTCTGTTGAAAATATTAAAACCTAGAGGTCACGCCAAGCCCAGCTTGAAAGCAGGAAGACATTCTTTCGCCCGAGCGCAAGTGCATATTTGGAATTGTAAATGCAAATTCTTTGGAGACAGACGTGCCTTCCTGGCCGTGAGTACAGACAGAACATTTGAAAGCCGGGCTCACTTTAGTTCTTGACAAATGTTAGGAAGACATACCCCTCGCAGCTTGAGAGAGACGGAGAATGAAAACCAGCCTGCGGGTCGGGGGAGAGGGGGGAGGGGAGAGGAGGAGCCGGCTTCCGGAAGGGACCGTGTGACTCAGTTTCCACGTCCACCGAGGGCTCTCCTGGGTGTTAAGGGGGAGGTGGTGGGGACGTCTCGAGGGGAAGTCCAGGGACATCAAGGCAGCCGGTGCGGCGGGGCCGCAGCCAGCCATCTGGCAAGTAATCTGAATTTTCCCAAGGGAGCCGAGGAGGCGGCAGAAGCATGGGTCCTTCTCTGCTCAGTGCTCCCGACATGTTCATGCTCAGTCCTGTCCACCTCTCTGCGACCCCCTGGACTGCAGCCCGCCAGGCGGCTCTGTCCATGGGATTTCCCAGGCAAGAATACTGGAGCGGGCTGCCATTTCCTTCTCCAGGGGTCTTCCTGACCCAGGGATCGAACCCGGGTCTCTTAGGCCTCCTGCACTGGCGGGCGAGTTCTTAGCCGGCTGAGACACCTGGACCTGCGGTGCACACGTGAAGCGTGGCCTGCGGTGGCCGGCTTCTCTCGAGCAGCGTGACGTTCTCAAAGTTCACCCATGTTGCCCATGTATCAGCACTTCATTCCTTTTCGTGGCTGAAAACTATTCCCTTGTAGGAACAATGTGTTGTCATCAGTCGATGGACACGTGGGCTCTTTCTACCTCTTTAACCGTTGTGAGCAACCCTGTTCTGAGCAGTCACGTACAAGTTTTTGTGTAGACACTTGTTTTCAGTTCTCCTGGGATGGACCTCAAAGTGGAGTTGCTGAGTCATAGGCTAACTCTAAATTTAGAGGAGTTACTTTTTGAGGAATTACCGAACTGTTTTCCGAAACGGCTACACAATTTCAGACTCCCCTCTGCAGTGCAGGGGATTTCCAGGCTGCCCACATCTTTGCCAGCGTCTGCCGCTGTCATTTCGACCACAGCGGTCCCAGTGGGCGTGAGTGCTGCCTCACTGGTTCTCGACTTGCATTTCTCTAAAGGTTAGCAATGCCAAGCTTATTTTATGCCTACTGCCTATTTGCACGTCTTCTCTGGAGAAACGTTTAGTCAGATCCTTTGCCCATTTTAAAATCATCATTTATTTTTGTCTGTGCTGGGTCTTCGTTGCTTCATGTGGGCCACTCCCTAGTTGCAGTACACAAGCTTTGCATTGCGCTCGCTTCTCGTTGCAAAGCACCGGCTCCAGGGTGAACAGGCTTAGCTGCTCCGCGGCAAGTGGAGTCTTGTTGACCAGGGATCAAACCCATGCTCCCTGAACTGACGGACAGATTCTTAACCACCAGAGAAGTCCCCTTGTCTGTTTTTAAACTTAGGTTGCCTGCCTGTGAGGCCTTTATGAGCCTCTAGATTCGCAAATATTCTCTCCCATTCTATGAGCTTTCCTCTCACTTTCTTGATCATGTCCTTTGCAGAGTTTCATTTTGATGAAGTTCAGTTATCACTTTTCAGGAGGTTGCTTTCCCTTTGGGATTATATCTAAACAGCCGTTGCCCAAGTCAAGGCCCTGAAGACTTACACCCAGGCTTTCTTCTGAAAGCCTTAGCTCTCACATCTAGGTCTTTGGCCACGCTGAGGTAGTTTGTATCTGCGGTATAAGGTAGGGATCCAACTTCATCATTTTTTGTGTGGATGTCCCATAGTTCCAGCTCCGCTTGTTGAAAAGTATTCATTCTCCACTGCGTTGTCTTGACGTATTTCTCAAAAATCAATTGATCATAAGTATATGGATTTATTCCTAGGCTCTCACTTCTCAAAAACTTTTTATCTTACACTGGAGTATAGCCAATTAAGAATGCTGTGATGGTTTCCGGTGGACAGTGAAGGACTCAGCCATACACACTCGTGTCCATTCTCCCCCAGACTCCCCTCCTGTCCAGTCTGCGCACAGTGCGCCGAGTTCCCTGTGCTGTGCAGGAAGCCCTCGTTGGTTTTCCACATCAAATACAGTGCTGCGGCCCTGTTCTGACTCTCAGTTCTATTCCATGACGCCTGGTCTGTCCTTTACGAGGACCACACAGTCCTGATGCTCTGTATACATCTTTGATTTCCATAGCTAACTGTTTTGAAGTTGAAAAAGTATGAGTCTTCCAACTTGGGCCTTCCTTTTCAAGACTGTTTTGGCTCTCAAGCCACTAACCTCATGGCCACTTTCACCGTGAAGGGTAGGGAAAGCAAGACTCGCCTCCTCAGTGCCAACCTCAAGCCAGATCGTACGCAGTGGCCTTGACAAAGCCCAGGCCAGCCAGACACGCGGTCCCCTTTCCACACTGACAAGTGTGGTGCGTTCACGTTAGAGTGCCGTGAATCCTGCAGCCTCCTCACTCTTCCCACCATGAATCCTTCCAGGCTTTGCATTATCTGCGTCTGAAAAAAAAAAAAAAGGAAAATACGATGCCAAAACCCAGGCGTGCTTGTGTCCTTCACACCCTGCATCTGCAGTGTGAGAGCGGCCCAGAAGGTCCACCTCCGCCCTCTCCCCCTCCCCCCGACCCCCCCAGCTGGGCTGAGTCAGTTTCTCCCAGGTCCGCCCCTGTGGTCTCCGGCCCAAGCTGCCCGCCACCCCCTGGGCAGCTCCTTGGCAGAGATTTGAAACGTTTCTATTGAAATGACATTTGAACAAACGCGGAGGGGTTCAGCTGTACTTCAATCAAATTCCGTCGGATCCAGTTGGGAGCCGGGTCCCTGTGGACACTGCTCGCGGAGTCCCCTCTGTTTTCTGATTTGAATTGCTTTGTTCTCCGTCCAAGAAGGGGGAAAGGGGGAGGATGGGTTTGGCCCAAAATGAAACATTTCCCTTTTAAGTCAAAACTTGAACGTGGCTTGAAGGAGAGAGTTTAAGCTCCATAATCCCCGGTCCTGAGCGAAGCCGTAACAAGCCTGCAATTTCCTTTCTGGAGGAGAGACTCGGGGAAACAGCTCTTGGGCAGAGCCGCCCGGCGCCCCGGGAGTCGGCCTGGAGCTGGCGCTTCCCTGCTCCCGGGGCCGGCGCTCAGAACCCTTTCCTCTCCCTGGGTATGCAGCCACGCTCTGAATTTCAGTTGTTGGGGGAGAAGCCCAAGGCAGCTTTGCTGGGGTCCCAGCTCTTTCCCCCCACTTTTCATTTCTGGGTGGGTACTCCCGACACCACCATCACCGTGGCAGCTGCTCCGTGGTTTTTCTGGGCCCTGCTGCCTGAACCGCCACGGGCAAGGGATGACGTCATGGGGGTGGAGTGGGTGTCGGGCTCTGGGTACCGAAAGTTTGGGTGCTCTCATCCCAGACGTGATAAAATCGGACCGTGGAACTCTCTAAGTTATCATCCATTCTGAAAACCGTCTGAATCATCACGGAAAAGCCTCAAAGGGATGTCAGCAAGTATCTAACTCGATTTTCCTTTTTTTTTTTTTTTTAAATGCAAAAGAGGGCCCCAGCCTCCAGGCGCAGAAGAGTCTTGCTAATCTGATCATGACCTAGTGCGTCAAGTCATCTCCCTCGCGAGGGCTTGTGATAGTTGTTTTTTCATTTAATGTTTATTTTTTATTGGTGTATGGTTGGTTTGCAGCATCATGTTGGTCTCAGGTACACAAGCAAGGCAATTCGGTTATACACATGCATGTATCATTCCTTTTCAGATTCTTTCCCACATAGAGTTTTACAGAGTGTTGAATAGATTCAGTTATACATACAATCATCTCCTTTTCAGCGGAGAAGGAAATGGCAGCCCACGCCAGGGTTCTTGCCTGGAGAATCCCAGGGACGGGGGAGCCTGGTGGGCTGCCGTCCATGGGGTCGCACAGAGTCGGACCCGACTGAAGTGACTTAGCAGCAGCAGCAGCAGTAGCGTTCCTTTTCAGATTCTTTTCCCACATAGATTATTGCAGAATGCTGAGTAGAGTTCCCTGCGCTATTCAGTAGGTCCTTACTGATCATCTGTTTTATACATAGTAGTGAGTTAAGTCACTCAGTCGTGTCTGACTCTTTGCGACCCCACGCACTGCAGCCCACCAGGCTCCTCCGTCCATGGGATTTTCCAGGCAAGGATACTGGAGTGGGGTGCCATCGCCTTCTCCAATATATAGTGGTGTGTATCTGCTAACCCCAAACTCCTAACTTATCCCTTTCCCATCCACCTTTCCCCTTTGGTAACTGTAAGTTTGTTTCTAAAGCCTGTGAGTCTGGGACTTCCTGGCAGTCCACTGGTTAAAACTTCACCTTCCAACGCGCGGGATGCAGGTTTGATCCCTGGTCAGGGAGCTATGATCCCACACGTCTCACAGCCAAAAAACCAGGACATAAAATAGAAGCAATATTGTAACAAACTCCATAAAGATTATTAAAGATGGTCCACTCAAGTAAAAAAAATTTTAAGTCTGTGAATCTGCTTCATAAATGAGTTCTTTTTTTTAGATTCCACATATTAATGGTATTTGTCTTTCTCTGACTTCCTTCTTTGCGTCAATTACTTAAACTCTGTTGATATTTGTTTAATTACTGGGTAAACATAGAGATGGATGGATGAATAGAGAATGGATGGAAGCAGGTGTTGTCAAACTTAAAGAGTTCTTAAGCTCTTACTTTCTGGCCGTGCCACAAGGCATGTGGGATCTTAGTTCCCCGACTAGGGATCGAACCAGTACCCCCTGCATCAGAAGCGCTGAGTCTTCACCACTGGACCACTAGGGAAGGTTCAAGGCTAACAAGTGGTTTCTCTCTTGCCCGGGGTTCAGCATCACAATAACAATGGTCAGAAGCAGGTTCAGAAACACAGCAGAACCAGGCTACCCGAGGTCCATTTGGCTGTAGGTTAGTTTCTTTCAGGCTCAGACTTGCTTCTGTTTCGTCCATTCCAGAGGAGGGTGACAAGACAGAGTTTTCTTCCGTGATTTGATGTCCTTGGAACTGTGGGTCTTTTTTCCAAGAGCATCTTTCAGATTTCTGATCCAGTTTCTTCATGCTAATATTTATGTAGGAAGCTCACTGCATCCACTGAACACTTTGGGTTACAAGTGCGAGAAACTCAACCCAACCCAGCTTGAGGCCAGAAGGGAGCTGACTGGTGCATGTAAACAAAAGTTCCAAAGATAAGTTTGCCTCTGCCTAGACCAATGGAAAATTCTGAAAGAGATGGAAATACCAGACCACCTAACCTGCCTCTTGAGAAACCTATATGCAGGTCNTACCAGACCACTTGACCTGCCCCTTGAGAAACCTGTATGCAGGTCAGGAAGCAACAGTTAGAACTGGACTTGGAACAACAGACTGGTTTCAAATGAGAAAAGGAGTACATCAAGGCGGTATACTGTCACCCTGCTTATTTAACTTATACGCAGAGTACATCATGAGAAGCACTGGGCTGGAGGAAGCACAAGCTGGAGCCAAGATTGCCGGGAGAAATATAAATCACCTCAGATATGCAGACGACACCACCTTACGGCAGAAAGTGAAGAAGAACTAAAGAGTCNACCCTGCTTATTTAACTTATACGCAGAGTACATCATGAGAAGCACTGGGCTGGAGGAAGCACAAGCTGGAGCCAAGATTGCCGGGAGAAATATAAATCACCTCAGATATGCAGACGACACCACCTTACGGCAGAAAGTGAAGAAGAACTAAAGAGTCTCTTGATGAAAGTGAAAGAGGAAAGCGAAAAAATTGGCTTAAAGCTCAACATTCAGAAAACAAAGATCATGGCATCTGGTCCCATCACTTCATGGGAAATAGATGGGGAAACAGTGGAAACAGTGGCTGACTTTATTTTTCTGGGCTCCAAAATCACTGCAGATGGTGACTGCAGCCATGAAATCAAAAGACGTTTACTCCTTGGAAGGAAAGTTATGACCAATCTAGATAGCATATTGAAAACCAGAGACATTACTTTGCCAACAAAGGTCCGTCTAGTCAAGGCTATGGTTTTTCTAGTGATCATGTATGGATGTGAGAGTTGAACTATAAAGAAAGCTAAGCACCAAAGAATTGATGATTTTGAACTATGGTATTGGAGAAGACTCTTGAAAGTTCCTTGGACTGCAAGGATATGCAACCAGCCCATCCTAAAGGAGATCAGTCCTGGGTGTTCATTGATTGGTCTGATGTTGAAGCTGAAACTCCAATATTTGGCCACCTGATGTGAAGAGCTGACTCATTTGAANCTTTTGAACTGTGGTGTTGGAGAAGACTCTTGAGAGTCCCTTGGACTGCAAGGAGATCCAACCAGTCCATTCTGAAGGTGATCGGCCCTGGGATTTCTTTGGAAGGAATGATGCTTGAAGCTGAAGCTCCAGTACTTTGGCCACCTCATGTGAAGAGTTGACTCACTGGAAAAGACTCTGATGCTGGGAGGGATAGGGGGCAGGAGGAGAAGGGGACGACCGAGGATGAGATGGCTGGATGGCATCACTGACTTGATGGACGTGAGTCTGAGTGAACTCCGGGAGTTGGTGATGGACAGGGAGGCCTGGCGTGCTGCGATTCATGGGGTCGCAGAGTCGGACACGACTGAGCAACTGAACTGAACTGAAAACTCTTACTGTTTGCAGCCAGCATGATACTATACATAGAAAACCTTAAAGACACTATCAGAAAGTTGCTAATCAGTGAATTTAGCAAAATTGCAGAATACAAAATCAATACACAGAAGTCACCTGCACTCTTATACACTAACAGTGAAATATTAGAAAGAGAAATTAAGGAATCAATCCCATTTACCATTGCAACAAAAGAATAAAATACTGAGGAGTAAACCTACCTCAGGAGACAAAAGAGCTGTACACAGAAAACTGTAAGACACTGATGAAAGAAATCAAAGACGATACAAGCAGATGGAGAGAGATACCATGTTCCTGGGTTGGAAGAATCAACATTGTGAAAATGATGATACTACCAAATGTAATCTACAGACTCAATGTGACCCCTACCAAATTACCACTGCCATTTTTCACAGAATTAGAACAAAAAAACCTCACAATTCATATGGAATCACAAAGGATCCCAAACAGCCAAAGCAATCTTGAGGAAGAAGGATGAAACTGGAGGAATCAATCTTTCTGATTTCAGACTACACTGCAAAGCTACAGTCATCAAGACAGTACTGGCACAAAAACAGAAATATAGACCAATGGAACAAGACGGAAAGCCCAGAGATATACCCATGCACCATCAGTACGTTATATTTGACAAAGGAGGCAAGAATATACAATGGTATAGTGTAGTCTCTTTAATAAGTGCTGCTGAGAAAACTCGACAGCTATGTGTAAAAGAAAGAAATTAGGACACTTCCCAACTCCCCACACAAAGATAAACTCAAAATGGATTAAAGAGCTAAATTTAAGACCTGAAACTATAAAACTCTGTGAGGAAAACATGGGCAGAACACTCTATGACATAAATCACAGCAAGATCCTCTATAACCCACCTCCTACAGCAATGGAAATAAAGACAAAAATAAGCAAGTGGGACCTAATTAAACTTAAAAAGCTTTTGCACAGCAAAGTAAACTATAAGCAAGGTGACAAGACAACCCTCAGAAGGGAAGAAGATAATAGCAAATGAAACAACTGGCAAAGAATTAATTTCAAACATATATAAGCAACTCATACAAATCAAGATCAGAAAAACAAACAATCCAATCAAAAGGTGGGCAAAAGACCTAAGCAGACATTTCTCCAAAGAAGACATACAGGTGTAATAAACACATGAAAAGATATTCAACATCACTCATTATTAGAGAAATGCAAATCAAAAGTACAATGAGATATCACCTCACACCAGTCAGAATGGCCATCATCAAAAAATCTACAAACAGTAAATGCTGGAGAGGGTGTGGAGAAAAGGGAACCCTCTTGCACTGTTGGTGGGAATGTAAATTGCCACAGCCACTCTGAAAGACTGTATGGAGATTCCCTAAAAAACTGGGAATAAAAACACCATACGAGACACCCATCCCACTCCTAGGCACATATGTTGAGGAAACCAAAATTGAAAAAGACACATGTACCCCAATGTTCGTTGCAGAACTATTTCCAATAGCTAGGACATGAAGTAACCTAGATGTACATCAACAGACGAATGGATACAGAAGTTGTGGTACACGCACACAATGGAGTAGTGCTCGGCCATAAAAAGGAATGCGTTTGAGTCAGCACTAATGAGGTGGATGAACCTAGCGCTATCACACAGAGTGAAGTGAGTCAGAGTCATGTACTAAGGTATACGCATGGAATGCAGAAAGACAGGACTGATGAGCCTGTGTGCAGGGCAGCAAGGGAGACAGAGAACAGACTTACGGACGTGGCGGGAGGAAGGAGGGGGGTATATGTGGAGAATAACACGGAGACATACACTATCATATGTTAAACTGACAGCCAATGGGAACCTGCTGTGTAACTCAGGGAACTCAACGGGGCTCAGTGACGATGTAGAGGGGCGGGATGGGGAGGGAGGTCCCAGAGGGAGGGGTCATAAGCATATGACTGATTCATGTTGATATTTGGCAGCAGCCAACACAATACTGTGAAGTAATTATCCTTCCACTCATGGACACCCGTGGCGGATACATGCTGATGTATGGCAAAACCATAACAGTATTGTAAAGTAAAATAAATAAATGAATAAGTTTAATTAAAAAATGAAGTAGATGACCAACAAGGACCTACTGTGCAGCGCAGCTGCTCAGGGCTGTTGCTCAGTGTCCCGTGGCAGCCTGGATGGGTGAGGGGTTTGGAGGAGAGGGACACATGTATATGTGTGATCGAGCCCCTTTACTTTCCACCTGAAACTGTCACAAAATTGTCAACTAGCCATGCTATAATACAAAATAAAAAGTTTAATTAAAAAAAAGAGTTTGCTCAACTACACAGTTACAATGCATTGCATTAATTAGCAATAACATCAGAACACATTTTGGCCGCTCGGGATTAGTCCAGTAATGTTGGTATAATGTTTTTGTAGATGTACCTCTACACACGTGTTTGTATAAACATTACCAGGTAACAAGGTAACAACACAGTGTTAATAACACTGAGTATCAACATGCTATAGTTTAAAAACATCTCAATTGCTGGTCATAAAAATTGAAATTTTCTAATAACTTGAACCAAGAAATCTACAATATAAAGTACTAGATAAATAAAGCACAATTATAGATCATGTAAAATTTCAGAGGTAATATTCCTATCTTTTCATTATCTAATACAAAACACCTAAATGTTCTCTTAGGAGGAGATAGTTTTCAAGCCCCTAAGCCTTCATGTCACTAGGATGGGGAGAGGAGGTGGCTGACAATGAAATCCAGGTTTGTTGGAAGAGATCACTATCAATAAATTAATTGTAAAGTCCCCAACTAGTGGCTTGAATTTCCCACAGAAATCCCTCCAAATATGAGAGATTAAGGGAAGAAAAAGAAGAGACTAGGAGGGTCGGAGTCAGTGGACAAATCAGACTTGGGGAGCCCACTACTGGTAGGTCCTCAAGTAACAACGAGGGGACACAGACCTCCGGAGCTCCAAGATAGACTGAGAGCTGTCTCGGAATCAGAAAGGTGAAAGGGCGGAAACTCATTAAGGAAGAAGTCCTCTGGTTAGAAGGAGTAAGTCACACGGCTGAAGTATGAGAATTTACTTGATGACAAGGTGAAAAGTGATGATCGACGGAGGACCACTCTTGGCCTGCAGTGCTCTTCAACCTAGACCCCCGCCAGCTGAAATGTACTCCCTCCTCACATCTCAGCCCTCCAGACCCAGGAGAGCCCACGCCCCCACCACATGCTCGCACTCATGCCATCCTCCAAAGTGCTCTCCAGGGTCACAATCACTCAGTGACTTGCACTCACTCGTTTAACAGCTTTTGTTCCCACTAGTCTGTCAGCCCCACCAGGACAAGGGTGTGCTTCTTCACCACAGTATCTCCAGCGCCTACTACAGCAGACGGCAACCAGTATACAACCGGGTAGACCCTGATGGAATAACTGATTCATTACAGCAAAAGTGGCCTTGTCATGAGGAGGGTCACACAGTCTCAGAAACACGAGTTTCTGATGAAACGATGGGATAAGCAAAGGAAGCTAACGAGGAGGCACTCTGATTGGTAAAAGGACATACGCTTATTAAGGGCACTTAGAAGTGAGTGGAGGCCAGAGTCTGGACAAAAAGGCTTTGGGAGAGATCAATAATCACAGCTCTGTCATCAAGTTTGGACAGGATTTCAGCAATAAGGAAGGTCAGGGTAGACCAGCTGTAAGATACGTAGAAACACCTCCCAGAAAGTTAAGGGGCAACAGTGACTCTGAAATCAGAGAAGAGATCTCACTGGGTTCTCTGTCGTTACAGCGAGTTTGAGGTAATTGCATGAAACAGAAGACATGGATAAGATTCCAAAGGAATTCTGACAAAGTATTTTTATTTTATTGAATTTAAGGCTCCATTTTTAAGTTTACTACTAACATCTATTTGGCAAATTTTAAATGCTTTCTTTAAAAAACATAGAAACATTACAAATATGTACTAACATTTGTGATTTTTTCAAAAATTTCTCTTATCACTTAAAATTATGAAAAGTGTATCATGCTTATAAACTTAAAATTCCTAATTTATTACCACTGAATTCCACAGTATTGCTCCACCTCACGAATTCGATATTTTTGAAATTAGAATTTGTTGCTTAAATTCCTATTATATACTTTATGACACAGCAATTTCAAATAAATTCAGTAGTCTCTTAGGGGCTGGCTCAGTGAAATTAGAATTCATCTAGACATGCGCCTAATTAGAACATGTTAAAAAAAAAAAAAGAATTCCAATCTTCAGTAACATTTTTCCTAAGGTTTAAAGGATGAGGACAGAAAAGGTGCACATATTAAGCAACCAGTTCTGTTATGGTAAGTTTTCTAAGAATAGTTGCTTCATTCAAATCAACCTGTCTCAATCAAATGTATCTTCTTCTCCACTTATCACTCTAACCACCTTCAGACCCTATGATGCAAACCTGCAGCTACCAGATTCCCCCTCTTCACCCTGAAAGAAAGCACATCTACCTGCTGAGGGCAAGGCGCCTGCAACCAGCGACAATAGGCAGAGCACTTCCATCTAAGGAAAGAACAGGTGGCTCTCCCAACACACCTTCCTAAGGGAAAAATGCTAAACGCTGACTTCTCTGCACAGTGCTGACTGATCTGTAGACCAAGCATCTACCAACTCATCTCTTTGCCAAAGAAGCTGGGAAGAAGAGCATAGAGAATATTTTGTTGTTGTTGTTAAGACTGAGTCTAAGATGGCAGCAAATAGTGTGCTTAAGCAGAGAAGGCAACGGCACCCCACTCCAGTACTCTTGCCTGGAAAATCCCATGGACGGAGGAGCCCGGTGGGCTGCAGTCCATGGAGTCGCTAAGAGTCGGACACGACTGAGCGACTTCCCTTTCACTTTTCACTTTCATGCATTGGAGAAGGAAATGGCAGCCCACTCCAGTGTTCTTGCCTGGAGAATCCCAGGGACGGCGGAGCCTGGTGGGCTGCCGTCTATGGGGTTGCACAGAGTCGGACACGACTGAAGCGACTTAGCAGCAGCAGCAGCAGTGTGCTTAAGATGTTGTTTCTCAGACTGGGAGACAGTATGTAGGAATGGGATAAAGAGCTGGAGCACTTAGATTTAGGCCATGAGTTCTCAAAACCATAAACAGACTCACTCATATTCAAGTATCAGTAGAAGAGAAAAACATTGTGGCTCAGTTGGTAAAGAATCTACCTGCAATGCAGGACACCCCAGCTTGATTCCTGGGTCAGAAAGACGGCAAGTCACTCCATTATTCTTGCCTGGAGAATCCCATGAGGAGCCTGGCGGGCTACAGTCCATGGGGTCACAAAGAGTCAGACATGACTGAAATGTCTTAGCATGCATGCACGCACATTCATTAGCTACTGGGTCTCTGATAATTTGTCATAGCAGGTGCAACGGACTAAGACACATTCTAAAATCAAAATAAATACATTATTTGGGGCTAGCCATCAGTTCTGGTTATCCAAATATCTGTTTCCTTACAAGATAGGTGAACTTGTCTTTTTATTCCCAAATTTCTACGGGCAGGTTTTTAAGTCAGTCATCTAGCTAACTAGCTATCTGGGCCTTTCTTCCTTTTTGGCTCTCTTCCGAAGTAACTGAGTCCCAGAAAGGTAAGCAGGGGCAAGAAAATCCAGAGCCAGTGAGGATAGGAGGATAAAGGGGAGGCCGAGGCAGCATAGCCTCGTTCAGGCTGTTGAAGATAGGCCTGGATCATCTCACTGTGATATAACGCACTCAAAGAACGCACTCAAAGAACGAGGCAGACATTTGCAGGGGCTCCCACAGGCCTGGAAGGCTACATACAGTCACGTGGTCACAAAGAGTTTGACACAACTGAGTGACTGAACAACGACAAAAATGTTGCAAAGGAGAACTGTGTCCTACCCAATATGACACATCATTTTTGTGATATTCCTGAGAAAAATGCATACTCCAAATCTAATTTTGAAGACATGTCACCCAAACCCAAGTGTTAGTCACCCATTCATGTCTGACACTTTCAGACCCCATGGACTGTAGCCCACCAGGCTCCTCTGTCCATGGAATTCCACAGGCAAGAATACTGGAGTAGGCTGATATGCNTAAGCATATGACTGATTCATGTTGATATTTGGCAGCAGCCAACACAATACTGTGAAGTAATTATCCTTCCACTCATGGACACCCGTGGCGGATACATGCTGATGTATGGCAAAACCATAACAGTATTGTAAAGTAAAATAAATAAATGAATAAGTTTAATTAAAAAATGAAGTAGATGACCAACAAGGACCTACTGTGCAGCGCAGCTGCTCAGGGCTGTTGCTCAGTGTCCCGTGGCAGCCTGGATGGGTGAGGGGTTTGGAGGAGAGGGACACATGTATATGTGTGATCGAGCCCCTTTACTTTCCACCTGAAACTGTCACAAAATTGTCAACTAGCCATGCTATAATACAAAATAAAAAGTTTAATTAAAAAAAAGAGTTTGCTCAACTACACAGTTACAATGCATTGCATTAATTAGCAATAACATCAGAACACATTTTGGCCGCTCGGGATTAGTCCAGTAATGTTGGTATAATGTTTTTGTAGATGTACCTCTACACACGTGTTTGTATAAACATTACCAGGTAACAAGGTAACAACACAGTGTTAATAACACTGAGTATCAACATGCTATAGTTTAAAAACATCTCAATTGCTGGTCATAAAAATTGAAATTTTCTAATAACTTGAACCAAGAAATCTACAATATAAAGTACTAGATAAATAAAGCACAATTATAGATCATGTAAAATTTCAGAGGTAATATTCCTATCTTTTCATTATCTAATACAAAACACCTAAATGTTCTCTTAGGAGGAGATAGTTTTCAAGCCCCTAAGCCTTCATGTCACTAGGATGGGGAGAGGAGGTGGCTGACAATGAAATCCAGGTTTGTTGGAAGAGATCACTATCAATAAATTAATTGTAAAGTCCCCAACTAGTGGCTTGAATTTCCCACAGAAATCCCTCCAAATATGAGAGATTAAGGGAAGAAAAAGAAGAGACTAGGAGGGTCGGAGTCAGTGGACAAATCAGACTTGGGGAGCCCACTACTGGTAGGTCCTCAAGTAACAACGAGGGGACACAGACCTCCGGAGCTCCAAGATAGACTGAGAGCTGTCTCGGAATCAGAAAGGTGAAAGGGCGGAAACTCATTAAGGAAGAAGTCCTCTGGTTAGAAGGAGTAAGTCACACGGCTGAAGTATGAGAATTTACTTGATGACAAGGTGAAAAGTGATGATCGACGGAGGACCACTCTTGGCCTGCAGTGCTCTTCAACCTAGACCCCCGCCAGCTGAAATGTACTCCCTCCTCACATCTCAGCCCTCCAGACCCAGGAGAGCCCACGCCCCCACCACATGCTCGCACTCATGCCATCCTCCAAAGTGCTCTCCAGGGTCACAATCACTCAGTGACTTGCACTCACTCGTTTAACAGCTTTTGTTCCCACTAGTCTGTCAGCCCCACCAGGACAAGGGTGTGCTTCTTCACCACAGTATCTCCAGCGCCTACTACAGCAGACGGCAACCAGTATACAACCGGGTAGACCCTGATGGAATAACTGATTCATTACAGCAAAAGTGGCCTTGTCATGAGGAGGGTCACACAGTCTCAGAAACACGAGTTTCTGATGAAACGATGGGATAAGCAAAGGAAGCTAACGAGGAGGCACTCTGATTGGTAAAAGGACATACGCTTATTAAGGGCACTTAGAAGTGAGTGGAGGCCAGAGTCTGGACAAAAAGGCTTTGGGAGAGATCAATAATCACAGCTCTGTCATCAAGTTTGGACAGGATTTCAGCAATAAGGAAGGTCAGGGTAGACCAGCTGTAAGATACGTAGAAACACCTCCCAGAAAGTTAAGGGGCAACAGTGACTCTGAAATCAGAGAAGAGATCTCACTGGGTTCTCTGTCGTTACAGCGAGTTTGAGGTAATTGCATGAAACAGAAGACATGGATAAGATTCCAAAGGAATTCTGACAAAGTATTTTTATTTTATTGAATTTAAGGCTCCATTTTTAAGTTTACTACTAACATCTATTTGGCAAATTTTAAATGCTTTCTTTAAAAAACATAGAAACATTACAAATATGTACTAACATTTGTGATTTTTTCAAAAATTTCTCTTATCACTTAAAATTATGAAAAGTGTATCATGCTTATAAACTTAAAATTCCTAATTTATTACCACTGAATTCCACAGTATTGCTCCACCTCACGAATTCGATATTTTTGAAATTAGAATTTGTTGCTTAAATTCCTATTATATACTTTATGACACAGCAATTTCAAATAAATTCAGTAGTCTCTTAGGGGCTGGCTCAGTGAAATTAGAATTCATCTAGACATGCGCCTAATTAGAACATGTTAAAAAAAAAAAAAGAATTCCAATCTTCAGTAACATTTTTCCTAAGGTTTAAAGGATGAGGACAGAAAAGGTGCACATATTAAGCAACCAGTTCTGTTATGGTAAGTTTTCTAAGAATAGTTGCTTCATTCAAATCAACCTGTCTCAATCAAATGTATCTTCTTCTCCACTTATCACTCTAACCACCTTCAGACCCTATGATGCAAACCTGCAGCTACCAGATTCCCCCTCTTCACCCTGAAAGAAAGCACATCTACCTGCTGAGGGCAAGGCGCCTGCAACCAGCGACAATAGGCAGAGCACTTCCATCTAAGGAAAGAACAGGTGGCTCTCCCAACGCACCTTCCTAAGGGAAAAATGCTAAACGCTGACTTCTCTGCACAGTGCTGACTGATCTGTAGACCAAGCATCTACCAACTCATCTCTTTGCCAAAGAAGCTGGGAAGAAGAGCATAGAGAATATTTTGTTGTTGTTGTTAAGACTGAGTCTAAGATGGCAGCAAATAGTGTGCTTAAGCAGAGAAGGCAACGGCACCCCACTCCAGTACTCTTGCCTGGAAAATCCCATGGACGGAGGAGCCCGGTGGGCTGCAGTCCATGGAGTCGCTAAGAGTCGGACACGACTGAGCGACTTCCCTTTCACTTTTCACTTTCATGCATTGGAGAAGGAAATGGCAGCCCACTCCAGTGTTCTTGCCTGGAGAATCCCAGGGACGGCGGAGCCTGGTGGGCTGCCGTCTATGGGGTTGCACAGAGTCGGACACGACTGAAGCGACTTAGCAGCAGCAGCAGCAGTGTGCTTAAGATGTTGTTTCTCAGACTGGGAGACAGTATGTAGGAATGGGATAAAGAGCTGGAGCACTTAGATTTAGGCCATGAGTTCTCAAAACCATAAACAGACTCACTCATATTCAAGTATCAGTAGAAGAGAAAAACATTGTGGCTCAGTTGGTAAAGAATCTACCTGCAATGCAGGACACCCCAGCTTGATTCCTGGGTCAGAAAGACGGCAAGTCACTCCATTATTCTTGCCTGGAGAATCCCATGAGGAGCCTGGCGGGCTACAGTCCATGGGGTCACAAAGAGTCAGACATGACTGAAATGTCTTAGCATGCATGCACGCACATTCATTAGCTACTGGGTCTCTGATAATTTGTCATAGCAGGTGCAACGGACTAAGACACATTCTAAAATCAAAATAAATACATTATTTGGGGCTAGCCATCAGTTCTGGTTATCCAAATATCTGTTTCCTTACAAGATAGGTGAACTTGTCTTTTTATTCCCAAATTTCTACGGGCAGGTTTTTAAGTCAGTCATCTAGCTAACTAGCTATCTGGGCCTTTCTTCCTTTTTGGCTCTCTTCCGAAGTAACTGAGTCCCAGAAAGGTAAGCAGGGGCAAGAAAATCCAGAGCCAGTGAGGATAGGAGGATAAAGGGGAGGCCGAGGCAGCATAGCCTCGTTCAGGCTGTTGAAGATAGGCCTGGATCATCTCACTGTGATATAACGCACTCAAAGAACGCACTCAAAGAACGAGGCAGACATTTGCAGGGGCTCCCACAGGCCTGGAAGGCTACATACAGTCACGTGGTCACAAAGAGTTTGACACAACTGAGTGACTGAACAACGACAAAAATGTTGCAAAGGAGAACTGTGTCCTACCCAATATGACACATCATTTTTGTGATATTCCTGAGAAAAATGCATACTCCAAATCTAATTTTGAAGACATGTCACCCAAACCCAAGTGTTAGTCACCCATTCATGTCTGACACTTTCAGACCCCATGGACTGTAGCCCACCAGGCTCCTCTGTCCATGGAATTCCACAGGCAAGAATACTGGAGTAGGCTGATATGCCCTCCTCTAAGGGAATCTTCCTGAACTGGGGATCAAACTCAGGTCTTCTGCATGGCAAGCGAGTTCTTTACTGCCTGAGCCACCAGAGAAGCCTCATCGCACAAATTCACAGTGAGGGATATTTTACAAAATAATTGACCTGTAATCTTCCAAAGTGTCTAGCTATTGAAAGTCAAGGAAAGACTAAGGAGCTATTCCAGACTGAAGGGAGTTAAAGAGACAAGACAACTAAATGTAACATGCGGTACTGAACTGGATCCTTTTGTTATAAAGTGCATCATCTGGACAAAACAGAATTGAAGCCTCTACGGCTTTGACAGTTAGTGTCCTGATTTTGATCACTGATGTAGGATATCTCCTTGCACACTCAAGTATTTGGAATTAATGATACATAATATTGCTAATTTACTCTCAAGTGGTAGAACAAAGAGATCTCTGTATATTTTTGCAAACTTTCTGTCAACTCAAAATTATTTCAAAATAAACAGAAAATAAAAGAGAGAGGAATAGTTAGGAAAGTTAGAGTACAGAGATGTGATTTAAAGATAAAGACAGGGACAGTGGTAGAGATTTCAATGGCTCCTTTAACTCATCAACCGAAAGAGAACGAACTAACCCTTCATCCTTTTCACCATTTTTACTCACAAGTGAGTGAACGCAGCGTGTGCAGTTACCCAGGGATGTTTTACGCAGCAACAAAGACTCTTAGCACAGTCTAGATAGATAAGGAATCTTCTAAGAAGGAGGAGCAGGAGCCAATTTAAAACTGCACTCTTAGAATACAATACTGTGTCACCAGGCTAATCTCATTTATTTTCTTATATAGAACTTTTCCTCAAAAGATTTTTAACTAAACATGATTTTCCTACTTTTCAATAAAGCTATGACAGTTCCATGAATGGAGAGGCAAACTTCTTCGCAACAGCTTTAAGAAGAAAGAATACTTTTGCTTATTTAACAGGAGACAAAAAATAATGAAAAAGATATTTCAAAGTTCTGAGCATCACAAAATGCCTAAGTGGTAGGACCAGTATTCAAACTAAACTCTGGGTTCAAGACCCACAACCCTACTCCAGACCTGTATTCCTACTCAAGACCCACATCCCTTCACAAAGAATTATAAAAAGAAAGAGTTAATTCTGAATTCTCTCCATGGACAATATCCACCTTTAGAATGGCGTACTCTCACAGGCAAATAAGATCCACTTATCATCTTAAATTTCTTTATTTAGCCCCCTTTTTGTGAATGTACTGAATGAGAACAGAGTGCAATGTTTATTTCTGGCTTCATTCTGCTTAACCAGAAGTCCTGACCGTGTTACAACACTGTCAAAGTGAGTACCGCAGGGCGCCTGCCTGTTGGAGCAGTTTTGTTACTGGTTTTTAAGCAGATGTTTGGTGTGACTGTTTCTGGTTCCAATGTTTCATTTCTATTTTCTCCTTCAGGACTGAGAACCAGTTTTACATCTTTCTAATGAAAGCACATCACTTTACTTCTACAATTTACAAGAGTTCATCTTTCAAACTAAGATCTGGTAGTTAAGACGTGAAAGCAACCTTTGAGACTGTCTCGGCTACTGCCCTCTCTGTCTCTGCCTTCAATTCCTTTTATAAGGGAGACCAGGAACATGATGTCCTTATCGTCCACTCTATTCTCACCTCCCAGCCCCAAGGCTTAAAAAACACCCACAGAAATACCCCCAACAGAATTTTGCCTTTTTAAAAAGATCATTTCTTTTTACAAAAGGTCAGGATTCTTACTTCTTAATGTTCCAATTCTACTGTCATACAGAAAGGGTGAATTTTTTTTGACAAAGGAAGTAAGTCTTTCAATAATAACACCAGCCTTGGCTTACAGGCCACTTAGCGCGCGTTATAACTGCCTAACTGACCTGACCTAGTTTCATCTTATAAATAAAACAAGATACTACAACCAGCTTCTCTCTTACAAGGGTGAAATGAGACTCTAACATAGTCTCTTCCTATATATCAGCAAAACTACCATCTCAAAAGAGGACAGTTCATTTCTAGATTAGGCTTTGCCTGTGAGTCTGTGTCCACACAAGAGATTATATGCCAGATATTCTGCTATTGTTACTGATACAGGCACAGAAGGACAATAATGTGGATTAACTAGGATTAATGTGTTACTTTCTGATTACATTGTAGCTCAAGTTTCAACTATTCTTAAGAGTAAACAAAAACCCTACAGTTTAAATTAATAAAAAAGAAAATAAAACAAAGTTTAAAAAATTCAAAGTAAACTATTCAACTGAGAAATTTCTATTTTCACTGAATATGCAATAGCTTCTATACACATGATCTAGACATACTGTCTTACCTCTGAGGAGGAAGTGATATATAAGATCCAGTATTCAGGGGATCTTTCTCACCCAGGGATCAAACCCAGGTCTCCTGCATTGCAAGCAGATTCTTTACTACCTGAACTGCATTGGAAGCCCAGGCATACTGTCTTACCTCTGAGAAGGAAGTGATATAAAAGACAGCCTGGGACATAAATATGTGTATCACACATGGACACGTGTTAAAGGTTTCAGATAGGAGACAGAGGATATGAGAATCATCCAGAAGAACAGAAAGGTACTGAGAAAAATACATGAGAAAAGTACACAGGAAAAAATCTGAAAGAAAAACAGAAAATCTCCCCTTGTTTACACCCTATTTTCCATTAGTGTTAAAAAAGACTTCTTCCCTTCTTCCCACACGACTATATATCTAAAAAGAAACAGAGAAGCAAAACAGAGAACAGATAAGGGGAAATTTTAAAAATGAAAGAATGGAAATAAATAAATTCAGAGTAACACAAATGGTAAATGATGTGGTTTTCATTACACTAGTAATGTGCCTAAATGAGAGATTTTCATGTTTAAAAATTTTTTCATTAATTTTATGTTTAACTTTTTAATCTGCTTCTTCATTCAAAAATGTACGCTAGAGATAATAGTTTGAATTTGACAAAGACAATACCTCAGTGCATGAAAAAAAATGGGCATTTTCCAAATGACCAGAGTTCTACAATTCTATTTTAAAAATAGTTTTCCAGATTACTGCTTCTATTTCTTTATTCCAGGTATCAACTTCTCCTTTTCTGAATTTAGAAATCAAATGGCCCCAATTCCCAAGGCATTTGTGGTCCTAAACTCAAACAAAAACTGTTAGTATTAATAAGAGCTCAGTAAAGAAGAAAAAGACAAAATGAATATATAAACTGAATAACTTTCAAATAACTAGTTATAAAATATGAAGAAATCATTTAATCCCAGAAAGTCACAAGATATAAAGTATTTCAAAGTAACTTAAGAAAGAGATCCCATAAGAATAAACCTATAAATTTTATTGAGTGACATTTAATAAAAATACTTAAGAATCATTCCTAGGTAGACTATATACACATAAATGTGTCAGTTCTTCCCAGATAAGTGTATAGAAATACCGATGAGGTAATTCCATGAAATATCTACTGAGTTCGGCAATGGATTTTAAAGTTGTACCAGTAAACATTAAAGAAGAAAAATCAGATAATTTCTGGGGGAAAAAAATAAGAAAGGGAGGAGGATCTGTGCCCTATACACCGTTAAATTGTTAAAATCAAAACTAATTAAAACAACATTGAAGTGTAAAGACCAACCAATGACAAAGAAAACTCAGAAATAGATCCTGGGATATAAAAGAATTCAGTGAATTTAGTTCAGGTCAACAAAATTTTATTGAATACCTATGTGTCAATACTGTGTTAGTACAAAAGGAAACCAGTAAAAATTTTTCTTGAAAGGATTTGGCAATGTGTATCAAGAACATTTAAAGAGTCTACATTCTTTTAGGCAGCAAATGTACTTGTAGAATTTATTCTAAGGAATGGTTATTTATATAAAATATTTTGTATAAATAGTTATTCATAAGTTGTTTATACAAAAATATTCATTATAGACATTTCTAATAGTGAAAATCTAGCCAAAATAATAAAATTAATAAATAATATTCATACAATGGAATAATACATAACTTCAAACATTGTTTTAAAGCTTATTAATGTATATTCACACAATAGAAAAATTTCATAACAAGAATAAAGAACTACAACTGCATGTAATATGGATGAATTCACAAACATAGTAATTTTTGGTGGAGGAGCAAGACACAAAATGTACACAACATATGATTCATTGACACACATTTCATACACACGAAACAATCTGTGCTGTTACATGTCAGGATAATCTGGGGGAGTAGGGTGAAGCAACTCAAAGGAGTTAGTTGGGAGGGGGGAGATTCCAGGACTTTATCGTTTCTATTTCTTGATGTGGATGCTAACAGCATTTTATGAAGTCACTGAACTCATCATTTGTATATGTCTCTGTAAGTTATTCATCAATAAGAAACTCTTCAAAATTAATGACATGAGAAAAAGTCTATTAAAGAGGAAAAATCAGGGTACAATACTGTATATAAAATAGAGTCTTGGTTTTGGGAATAAAAGAATGGCAAAGAACAACTGCTAGAAGGAAAACAGCTTGGGGTAAGTTGGGGGGCTGGGGAGGATTTGAGGAGCTAGTAAGAGAGAGGAAAAGACATCTCCCTGCGGTGTCTCATAAGAGCAATGTGTTAGGAAAGCTTGGGGTGAAGATACGGTGGTGGGCAGGGTATATGTGGAGTAAACGGGAATGAATGGTCTCAAGACAGGAAAAGCCTAAACCTGTCTAATCTCTGATGGAAAAAGAGTCAGGAGAGGAAAAGGTACAGAAAACACACGGAAAACAAGCAGTAATGTCCCTCGGAAGACTGCTAAGTGTACACAGAACAGGCAAACCCAGAAAAGGAGTGGGAAGGTCTTGACTGCTAGTATGTACACAAAGCTCTTCTTTTTCATAGAGCTCTGCAAATTACTGTCAAGAAAGAGCTCAATTTCCCTATCCTTGTTTCCCCATTTGTAGTCTGTCATGAGGCCTTCACATTATCATGCTATCTGGATCAGTCAACTGTAAGAGTTTCAGCCAGAGGACAACCTATCTCTCACTTCAAAATACTTCAGGCCAAAATAAAGAGCGACTGGGTCAAGCGAGGTCCAGGTCAAGTATAACGATAGCCCGTCTGGTTGCTACGAGCGTTTCTATCACAGGCTAGCTGTGTGACCAGAGGCAAGTGATTTAATCGTACAGGCCTGAGTGGCCTGATATGAAAAATGAAGAGGATAATAATAGATTGATAAGAGGCTTACATGAGCTGGTCCACATAAATTGCTGAGCCCAACATGTGACACAGAGGAAACCCTCAGTAACTATAAACTGCTAACATCACTATTTTTTAAGTCTAGGGGTGGAGTTTCTAAGACGTCTTCAGATCTTGAAACAGCAAAACAAAAACAGGATGTAATAGGTAATGAAGCAGTCTCTCCTGATTCACAGTAAACAATCTCAGCAAAGAATACGCTTGCTCCCAACTTTTCTATTTTGAAAAATATTAAATCTTCAGAAATTCTGAAAGAACAGTACCATGAACATCTTTGGTTATCCACCTTCATCTGTTTTCACCAGTTGCTAAATTTTGCCATGTTTACTATCTCCTGCCCCCGGGCTACCCTGGTGGCCCAGTCGGTAAAGAATCAGCCTGCCAATGCAGGAGATGTGGGGCAGGAAGGTCCCCTGGAGAAGGAAATAGCAACCCACTCCAGTATTCTTGCCTGGGGAATTCCATGGACAGAGAAGCGTGGAGGGCAACAGTCCATGGGGTCGCAAAGAGTCGAACATGACTCAGCGACTAACCACCACTACCACCATCTCCTGCTCACGCACAAAAACTCACAATCAGTGTTGGAGAATCCAAGACTCCAACTGGCTGACTCACTGTGTAGAAGGACATACTTGCCATGTGTACAAAAAAAACCACCTTTTTTCAGAGAACATGATGTCAAAACCTAATGTCATGATACTTAAGCTGCAATAATTACAAAGAACAATGGAGGCTAACTAACACTGATAGCGGATGAAAAGGTAGTTTTTGAGATGCCCCTTAGGGAAAGAAAAAGGTGAATTCGGAGCTCGGTTCTTAGGCCATTAACAAGGAGAGAGCAAAGGCTTTCAGTTAGAGGCAAAGAAGCCTGACACAGCTGGATCAAGGTTAGACATGTTACTTAATGAAGTTACTGCACAGAGCTTAGAGAAGTTTTCCCCTTCGGCATAGTGAATGACATTTAAGTGAAGGTTCTCCACTCCCTTTTTTAAGCATCCAATAATCATGCGTATCTGGCAGTGGATCCAAAAACCGAAAGGACACTAGACACTTCATCTCAAATAATTACACACCTAAGAGTGTATTCGGCAGATTTTAGGTTAAACCACATATGGTTTTTTTTTTCCAGGTTAAGAAGTCAATACTGGAAATTTCACATATTTGTATATATTTGTTCAAGAGAGAAATGACATACATACAAGGATATTCACTATAGTATTGTTCACAAAAGTGGAAGTCTAGGAATAATCTAAAGGTCAACACGTCAACAGGTAGAGGATCAGTACATAAAGTATAGCATGGCCATGTAATGGAATATTATGCAACTGTCAAAAGAAGAAGTAAGAAAATACATATCAAATGGAAGCTTTCCAAAGACATGACTGTTGAGCAAAAACATGTATGGTGCAAAACACTGAGTAAACTTCTTTCTATGTAAAAGCAGGGAGAAAGGTTAAAAAAAAGATATATTTACATTTACTTACATGGACAAAAGGAAATTCTGAAAGAATATGCAAGAAATTAATAGTACACAGTTGTTTAATTTGGGGGGAGCATGAGCTGTGTGGCTGGGAGACAGATGTTGGAGAAGACTTCCCAGTGTATCCCTTTTTATGTATGTTTGAACCACCTGTATCTATTATCTAGTCAGAGAAATATAAATAAGAATCTCTAAGAAAGAAAATTAAGGCACTGAATATTCAGACAGGGAATCAGAAATTGAAAGTGATTCTTGCTATGTTTTCTACCTGCAATGATGCAATGTTAAGCTGCCATCATTTCCATAAAAGCATAGTTTCTAGTGTTTGCATGGTAACCATTATTAAGATCTAAAAAATCGATCACTTTTGGCATGTTATTTTTGTTTCGTGTTAGGGAACACAATATCCAAAAGATTTGCAAAGAATTTCTTCAATTTTCTGATAATTATAGGTTCATTAATTATGTATTATATAGTAGCAGAAATAGGACTGAAAATTCCTGTGTAACTTTCATCTATCTTTCCCCGTGGTTTCCAGCCCTAAACCCTGGCAAGCACTAATCTGTCTTCCATCTCTGCAACTTTGTCATTTAAGGATATTATCTACATGGAATCATACAGTATGCAATCTTTCAAGATTAGCTTTTAAAAGTATTTTGCAGCTTTAAATCCCCATATTTTCATTGTCCCATATGTTTTTTTTTTCTTTTTTAAGTCAGGGATACTGAGGGATACTTTACATGCTGTAATATTCATCCTTTTTAGTATGAGGTTCTATTAAATGTGTTATTGTTTCATTGTGACATAAGTAATGCATTACAAACTCACATTTTCAAGCGCCAGGTCTGATGAGTCCTGACATACGTATGCCTTTGTTAAAGCAGCATTGCATCCAGCACCATGAACACATCCTCCACCTCACGTTTCCTCGTGCCCCTCTGTAATCCATTCCTCCCCCACCACACTCCCGTCCCCAGACATCACCACAGGTTTCAGTTTCTAGATTTTTATATAAATGGAAACAAACAGCACATTCTTTCATTTCTCTTGAGTAGAAAACCTAGCCCAATGACTGGGTCGTGTAGTAGATGTATGATTAACTTCTTAAGAAACCGACAGAAAGGCTGTACCATTTCCCATCCTCACTACCAATACAAGCAATTCCAGTTCGTCCACATCCTTACCACCGCTGGCATCGTGATTTTAGCCATTCTAGTGGGTATAGTGGTAGCTCACTGTGGTTTTATTTTCCATTTCCCTATTAACTAATGATACTGAGCATCTTTCCTGTGCTTGTCATCCATATATCCTCTTTAATGAAGTGTCTACTCAAATCTTTTGCCCACTGCTTAAAACGAGGCTGTATCTTACTATTAAACTTGGAATTCTTTATATTTCAGATACAAGTTCTTTATCAGGTAAGTTGTGTCAATATTTCCTCCTAATCTGACGCTTTTCTAATCTTAACAATACCTTTCTAAAAACAGAATATATAATTTTGATGAAATATAATTTATCACTTTTTTCTTTCATACAGCATGCTTTTTATATCTAAGAAATCTTCATCCAAGGTCACAAAGACTTTTCCCCTATCTTTTAATTAATCAGTTTTATAGATTTTGATTTTATATTTAAGCCTATCACTCAACTTGAATTCATTTTTGTATATTGTGAACCCAGTATGGAATCCTAGGGAATACCTATTCTTAGGGGTGGAAGCAAAAAGGAAAGCAGTCAGTGAGAGCCGGAAGAGAATGAGCAAGGTACTGACGCACAAGGCCAAAGAGGAAGAGGGCTGCAATTAAAGGAGAGTTAAGGCTGTCAGCATCTACGTGGAACTTTGCACAGAAACCAAAAAATACAAACAGAGCAGTGGTCACTGGGTTTGACAATGACATCAGTGGTGGCCTTCAAGACAGGAGTTTCAATACAATGAAATAGAAGTCATATTGAAATGGATCAAAAGAAGGTATGGATGGTGAGGAGGGAAAGGGCTCAAATGAAAATGAACAACAACAACAAAGAAAAAAACCACAGGACACTGAACTCAAAGAGCTTCCTGGCCGTGGAGAAAGACCAGACAGTGTTACTCACTCAGTCTCCAGCTCTTTGCGATCCCACGGACTTTGCCCACCAGGCTCCTCCATCCATGGAATTCTCCAGGCAAGAATTACTGCAATGGGTACCATTCCCTTTTCCAGGGGATCTTCCCCACCCAGAGACTGAACCTGGGTCTCCTGCATTGCAGGCAGTCTGAGCCATCAGGAAAGCCCTTCTGGCAAAGTAGGGGAGGAGTTTATCTACTGAGACTGAGAAAGCAGGGGCAGAGGCTGGGTCTTGAGAAGGTGAAAGGGTTTGAAGTGGTGTTGCAGGGGGTATTGATCGGTCAAGAATCAAACAGAGAGAAGTAATGGGATCATCAAGGAGCTCTAGGAACACTCAGAGAAAGGACCCATGTTTGTAATAAGATTTAACCCTTGCTGCATTCCCATTTCTTGGCTGCCAAGATCTCAAAAAAAAAAAAAAAAAGACAAAATGCATCTGGGTCAAGTGGTTCCACAACTACACACAGGAAACACAATTCTCACTCTGTCGTTTTTTTCCTCTAAGATTCACAACCTGTTGGGTACATAGAACAGGTGTCCCCATTCCACTTTACACATGAAGAAATAGAAGCTGGGAGAACAACTTCCCCAAAATACTTGGCTAGCCGGGACTTGAATTCAGATCTTTTAATTCCAGTAATTAAAAGAGATTAGAAAAGATTAGAATTTCTAGTAATTCCCTCTCTGCACCATGCTGCTCTCTTTTCTCCGATGCTCTTCATCATCATTCTTGTCTTAAAACTTGGCCCCAGACATTCCTTGATAGCTATTCTACCTTTCCACCCCAGCATTTGCCCTTCTGCATTCACCTTCCCCAACTCAGCTTCTCTCAGGTTCATCAGAGGCAGGAGCCGCCAGAAGAGTTTGGTGCACACGAGGGTTCAGGGTGCAAACAGAACCACCCACTCCCAGCTGCAGGCATGGTTTGCTAGTATTTAGAATGAACTCACGCCTGGTTCTCAGTGTTTTCTTAGGGCCTCTGGGGAGGAAAGACACAAGGAATCAGGAGAGAGCAATCACCAGAGAGTGGGGGCAATGACAGTGGGGGTTCTTCTTGAAAACACCCAGTGTAGAGTCCTCCTCCCAAATTAATCCCCAAGATGACAGCTGTAAAACCGGAAACAGGCTGTAGGGTAGTAACTCCTTGCCAATCTTCGACTGGAAATAAAGCCCAAGAGTCTCCACTAGAAAATCATCAATACAGGATAAACTCTTAGAGCAAAACCTGATCCTGGCACCCTTGTTTTGTCTAGGGTGAAAATTTTGTTTTAGTATGTTGGGCAATTAGCATAAAAACTTAGAAATGGATGAGTGTCTAGTACAATCTCGGTTATTTGTGAACACAATTGCTTCTGTTGTGTTTTTTTTTTAAATTAATCTCCCTCTGACCTTGCAACAGTTATTTTGCTACTGTAGACTGTGACGCAAATTAAGGCATTTCTATTCTTATTTCAGAGTCTGCTGTATAAAATAAGTGTATGGTTTTCAAAGCTAACTGACAGTCTAACGTTCCACATTTAACTATAACAAGTCAACATGCTGTCAGATTATTTCATCACTATAATGACTAATTCATTAAAAAATTTATGTAATTTTAATAATAAATGTAATTTTTCACCTCTCATAATTTCTGATCTTAAAAAAGAGATTATCCTTCTTATGTTGCAACTTGTATATAAAATGAGGTTTTGAAAATGGCCTTAACTTTTTCCTACAAAAGTAAATTACTAACTCTTTTAATGCATTAGGGTTGACATAAATAAAACGATGCAATCTCTTATTAAACATTATTTGAAAAGCAAATCTTTGATGAGCTAAGTCATCCCTAAAACCCATACCTTTTAGCTTGTATCTGTTACAAAAACAACTCCCTTATAGTAGAATGCCTTGTATTTCCAAAAGCTAAATGATATGTGAAACAGCAAAAATCTTACAGAGCAGTATAGGGACATTTCAGCTTTAAAGCACTGAAGAAAAAAAATGAATAAATTTAAGGTGACCCCCCCTTTAAAAAAAAAAAAGGCTTCTGTTATATTTAATCCATTTTCACACAGTTTTTCTTAATTACACTACAGCTGTCTGGTACGGCACAACTGACCACTTCCATCACGAAAACAAACTGTACCCCACCATCCAAAGTTCTTGATTAAAAAGCAAATGTTTTTGTGAGCCCGTAGAAAACGGGTGCAGCTGCTGCGCTTCACGAGGCAGGCACCTCTCCTCCATTCAGCTGTGAAGAATGGCGATGACTGTAAATTGTTCTTCCCGATCGGTTCCACAATAAAAACAAACCACCCTACTTTCAATTTTTCAAAGCCAATTTTTGTAAGCCTCTACTACGCTGGAAACAAGAGTTGTGTTCTTCTGATTCATAGCCTTTGATTTCTACAGAAACGTCCCTGTATGCGTGTAAAAACAGGTCCCGGCAGGATACTCACGGAGACTGTATAGATTAACTTACCAGATGTACCAGAAGATAGAAACGCCATCAGCCTACCTTTTAAAGCGAGATACTATTTAACAGCTTCAACTGCCTGTGACTAAAGGGGGACTGTAAAGAACACACTGTATGTGGAAGGGCACTGGGGAGCCCCTGAGAAAGCAGCAATGTGTTCACACAACATGCAACCAACGGTTTCGAGCTTGCGTTTTCATGTGCTCAGTTAAAAGCCAAACAGTGGAAGGAAGGTCGAGTCACACATCTGCATTTGTGACTCAAATGCTGGGACTCTGGATCACAGCTAGAGTTCTTAACAAATAGTGATTAGAAACCTCTAAATGTTCCTAGTTTACTCACGACGCCCAAACAGTTATCTATGCTTTCAACTTGAGGTCTCCAAAGTATATTCTCAAACAAGCACTTAATCAATTAAAAAATGTTTGCACATGCCTCCCCTGCATATAAAAGTATAATTTGCTTACAAACATGGAGCACTAATACCTAATGCACATTCGAAAACACACACAAAAACAGACAGCTATTTGCTGAGGGTGGGAATAAACATAATTCATAAATGTAAGGTTTAAAACTGTCTTTGCACATCTCCAAAGGCCCCTGCTGGACAGCTCTCGGGGGAATGTCCACCTCCTCCCCCACCCCCATGGAGACCCTAAGGGGGCCAGGGCTAGTGTGAGGCCAAGCTAACTTGTTAGTAACTTTGGACAAATTAATTGCTGTAAATTTCGACTCCTGTTCCCATGAAGATTTTCCATGGAAACAGAAGTATATACTTTCCACGTGCAGGCTCAGTAGCTCAGCTGTGTCCACCTCTCTGGGACCCCATGGACTGTAGCTACCTCTGTGCATGCAGGCTCCTCTGTGTATGAGATTCTCCAGGCAAGCATACTGGAATGGGTTGTCATGACCTCTTCCAGGGGATCTTCCCGACCCAGAGACTGAACCCACACCACCTGCATTACAAGCAAATTCTTTACTGCTGAGCCACTGGGGAAGCCCTGAACTAGTTCAGACAGCTTGAAATTCCGAGTCATGAGCAGAGTGCTACAGTGGAACTCAAATGTGAATAGAGATAAAACAGGAAAATGCTTAATTTCCCGACCTGCTTTGATGGCAAAGCTGCTGGAGTGATGTTATCAGTGATTCCTAACACAAGACAGCAATCAATACCACCTACACTGACAAATGGTTTCTACTGAAAGTAACACCCTGGGCTGCTGCAATGACTGGATCTCCTAATCATGCCAGTCACCCAACCTTTCCACGTGCCTCCTATCAACGCTTCGCCCTTCCAAACTGTCTGCTTTACAAACCTGTTCCTTCCAAACCCCTAGCAATACGTGATTTCAGGCAAAGGAAGTTCCACCAAGAGACGACTGTTTTCAATAAGCCCTGTTGATAATAGCATGTCTTAGACTCGACGGTCTACATACGTTTGCCAGGTTTTTCTGGAAGCTGGTAATACAAATATCCTTGTCTTCTTGGAGGTTAAAAGAAAAAAGTAACAAAAATTGCACGCACACACACACACACAGCCTCCTCATACATGCCTATTTTCCCTCTGGCCATTTGCTCTCAGTTTCCTTCACAGGCTCTCTATTCTACCTCTTCTGTTCTTCCCCAAGGTAATTCTCTTCCCATTCCATTCTTGGGGATCTTATTCCCAGGATACACCAATAATATACCGTGAAGCACACCAAAGTCTTTGACTAACGACATTATTTCTAAAGAACGTTTTTCTTGAGCTAGAGCCCATACTTCCAACTACTTACTTGACTTCTCCCAACCGAATGCCCCGAGAGCAGTTCACGTCCGTCTGCTTCCAATAGGGACCTCATCACTTTCTCCCTGACACTTGCTCCTCCTCCTTCATTTACTCCCTCAATTCACAGAAATCATTATGGATCTCCCCCTCTCCCTCAGATCTCATATCCATTCAATTTCAAGTCTGGTCAATTCTACCTCCCCTACGCCTCTCAAACTTGTCTGCTCCTCTGCACGGCCACGACTTCAGCTCAGCACACTCCTAACTGATCCTCCCTTCAAACTCCTGTCCTCCTTGACTTCTTTTTCCGCCTCCACACCACAGCCAGTGTAGTCTTTCTAAAAATACTCTGACCATCTTCCTTGCTTAAATAAGGAGAAAGGAGGGACATCTTAAGGAACAAAAAAAAAAAGAAAGCAAAGAATGAAGTTTTTAGCACGCAAGTGATCTGAGGATGCATATTAGCTGAATAGTAAGAGCCTCTATTAAGGAAGAAATGAAAAAGTAGATGATAAATAGAGCAAGGTCCCAGAGTGCAAGGTAAGCTTGAAAACCTTGGAAGGGATACATATGAAGAAAGAATATAAGGATGGCTGGGGAAGTCTGGGTGTGGAGGGGAGGCAAGCTGAGGGGGTAGATGCCAGGTATTTACTTCTTTGGGAAAATGACAAGGGACGAAGACCTTTACTTCAAAGTGAGACAGTCGTGAGAGGTGAGTTCCTGAGAAAAGCTGTTCTAATTTAGAACAGTCACTATGGAGAATGGAAAACACAGTTGATTAGGAATAGGTTGGAAAAGAGTGTGCTGATCTAAGACTGGCGATTGTAAATCCAGTGAAAGGAAACCGGTAAGAAGAATGCCTGGTGCAAAGGTGATGGGCAGGAGACACGGAAGAGCGGGGTTATGGCTCTGACAGGTTTTAAATCGCCATCGGCTCTCAGCATCTGCTCTCATCCACTTAGCTCAGCTCCCCCTGGGCTGATGCCATCCCCTTCGTCTTCCTCTCCTGGAGCCTACGTTCCGATCATAACGAACAAACGCCACCATTTCTAGAACATGCCCTGCTGTCAGAACTCTGTCTTAGGACCTGGGCTCCCTCTATGTAATATGCTTCCCTCTACCCTTCTTCACCTCCCTCTACTCTTTACGGAACAAGAAAGGAACATTTCAAAATAAATCTGAATGGCCAAGGGTAGCAGGCCATCAGGCGAGTCAGCTCGGCACTCAGTGAACACTCTACAAGCACTGGGTCAACCAGTTGAAGGCATCATATGATGTGGAGTGAGGCCAGGTTTCTAAGGCATGTAAAGAAAAGGGGGAAACGGGTTCCTTATCATTAGGTACCCCACCCCAAAGGTATAATAAAATTAGATATTATTCCTCAGGCCCATGTTTCTATAACTCACTGATTTTTAAACTTAAGTCTTAAATAAAATACATCAGTTCAGTTCAGTCGCTCAGTCGTGTCCAACTCTCTGCGATCCCAAGAATCACCTCCCTGCCCATCACCAACTCCCGGAGTTCACTCAGACTCACACCCATCGAGTCAGTGATGCCATCCAGCCATCTCATCCTCAGTCATCCCCTTCTCCTCCTGCCCCCAATCCCTCCCAGCATTAGTCTTTTCCAATGAATCAACTCTTCGCATGAGGTGGCCAAAGTNTGGACACAACTGAAGCGACCTAGCACACAGCACAGTCAGGGTACTAGGCATCAGGAAAATAAATATATGGATTAATCAAAAGATCAGCAAGCAAATGCAATTAAGAGCAAAAACCAATGAACTTTCAGTTTACTATCTGCTGAACTCACAATAAATGATCAAGAAAATGATTTCAAGATAGGATGGGATGAGTATGAGGAAAAAATGATACAGAATGCTCACGTTCATATTCTGAGTACACTGTGCACGCTACACAAATTCATACTTACATATTTCAGAGAAAGCAGATCACTAGAACACAAAAACAGGCAGGAAGGGTCATAAGAGAGCATATATTTAAGCACAAGCTGCAGCAGAGCATAGCGGCCGAGCGCCAGGTTGCCTGGGATTCCATCTTGGCCTTGCTTCCAGCTAGCTTTGTAACCTTGGCCACATTACTCCACTCTGAGCTTCTGCAGGTGCCATACAGAGATTATAGTAATGGCATCTATCTCAAATAACTATTTTGAGCGTTAGACCAGTAAATTTATGCAAAATTCTTAAAATGTCACTTGGTACCTAAATATCAACCATTATTTTGTGTGTGTGTGTGTGTGTAAATTTATGTAAAATTCTTAAAATGTCACTTGGTACCTAAATATCAACCGTTATTTTGTGTATGTGTGTGTGTGTGTGTGTGTGTGTGTGGTGTGTGTGTGTGTGTGTGTGTGTGTGTGTGTGTGTGTGTGTCAGGGGGAGGGTATTTTTATTATGATGACCTGGAGCTCAGTTCTTTACTGTAGGATTCAAATTAGCCTAACACTGATGAACTCTTGGAAAAATGTTTATCGTCTTACTAAACTGTGTGAAATTACTGCTTCATTAATGAAATAATTCCAGTCACTAATACTGTGGAGTTGAAACATGAATAAACAAGCTTAGCAATGGAAACTGTTTTAATTTTGGTTGAGAGCTTAATTTCTTGAAATGTTCACTATTCACCATGAATAGTGAACAGCTATCTAGAGCAACGTGTCCATGCATTCTTTTTAAGGTGAAAGGGTTTTAAAAGACAGAACTTGAAACAGCTGCCTAGTTTCCACTGGACCAGAGGTGTGAATAAAAAACAAATGGATATGGTTAAACATGAACTGTTCAAGAATGGCTATCATTACAAACTCTACGAATAAAAGCTGGAGAGGATGCGGAGAAAACAGAACCCTCCTACATTGTTGGTGGGAATGTAAGTTGGTACAGTCACTATGGAAAGCAGTAAGGAGATTCCTCAAAAAACCAAAAACTGAATTACCAAATGACCCAGCAATTCTAGTCCTGGGCGTGTATGCAGATAAAACTAACTCAAGAAGAGACATGCACCTCTATGTTCGTGGCAGCACGATCACAGCAGCCAAGACATGGAAACAATCTAAAGGCCCCTCGAAAGGTGAAAGGACAAAGAAAATGTGGTGTATATACATACAATCTTGCCTTGAGAACCCATGATGGGTACGGAAAGGCAGTGGAAAACTACTAAACCATAAAAAAGATGAAACAATGCCATTTACAGCAACATGGATTCACCTAGAGAATACCATACTAAGTGAAGTAAATCAGAGAAACAAACACCACAGATCACTTACACGTGGAATCTAAAACATGACACCAATGAGCCTATCTATGAATCAGAAACAGACATACGGGCCTTGAGAGCAGACTCGTGTTCGTCAGCGCAGAGGGAGGAAGGCGAGGGATGGAGTGGGAGGTTGGGGCTAGCAGATGTAAGCTATGATTTACAGAATGGATAAACAGCAAGGTCCTACTGTACAGCACAGAGAACTAAATTCAACATCCTATGATAAACCATAATGGAAAAGAATATAAAACATGTGCATATATATACACATATAAGTGAATTACTCTGCTATTTAGCAGCAATTAACAACACTGTAAATCAACTACAGTTAAAAGAATAAAAATAAAAATGAACTGTCCAAATCTTAAGTAAGTGATCAATTATACATCTGTAGGAAATTACATCCATATTTAAATCATGAAAAAAGGGAGTATTAGGTAACCCTTGAAACAATCACACCTTTGAGCTTTAAATGAAGCGCTGAGCTTATCGTCACCACTAAGCAGTTCACAATATATGGGAAGAAGTTAAGCACCTCAGAGCACCCGTAGTTTGCCTAAAGAGGTTTGTATGTTTTAAACCAAAGCAGCACCTGCACCATTTAGAAGAATAAATTCAATAAGAAGTGGTTATGAATCTATAAATTATAAGGCGTTGGTGGTTCTTTTACTATGTGATCAACAGCAAGTGTTTTCTGGACTTGCAGCTGGTACACTATTTTTAAATGGCATGAGGACCTATTTTTTGTTCAGGACAGAATTTGAGACCTGAGGCAATATCAGTTTATTAATTAGATTAATGTTAAACAGTAACAGTTTTACTTCCTATCATAAAGTCTTGGCCTGCAGATATAAGTAACAAGTAGTATGTCATTGGGTCTGTCTGCGATAAGCTATAACTTATAGCAAAAAAAAATTTTTTTAATTAAATTGTATTTAACTATGTATGTATTCTGGAAGAATAAATAGAGAAGTAAATTTTGCTGCTTACGGGCAAGGATGCACTATTATAACCTGATGAGCTGGTGTAATCAAAGTTTTATTACAATGAGAAAATTGCTACATTTGGGTTCTTGCATGTCTGGATTGTAACATAAGATTCTATGCTGAACAAATGATCAGAGGGCTAACTCTGATTAAAATTATTATTCCATTATTAAAGTAACTTGTAACTGAAGAGAATTGTTCTACCACTTACACACACACACACACACACACACACACACACACACACAACACATGCTACCCTGGCTAGGCATTTAACACAGAAGGAAGATAATTCATTTCTAAAATCTTGGATAGGCCATCTTATTTCTACACCTTCAGCTGGACTTGTGTGCTTATTAGATAAGCCTGTAAGAGTCTCACCTGAGTTCCCCTAGCTACTGGCCCTCCTCTCTCCTCTAACAGTCAGGCTCACCAGCTCCCAGCTCCATCTATGGTAAACTCATAGCACCCCTCTTCCAGTTCTACAAGCCCCTGTGCTCTGCAATATTCTTCCCCAGAGTCACCCCCGACCATCCTGCTGCTGCTGCTGCTACTAAGTCACGTCAGTCGTGTCCGACTCTGTGCGACCCCAGAGACGGCAGCCCACCAGGCTCCCCCGTCGCTGGGATTCCCCAGGCAAGAACACTGGAGTGGGTTGCCATTTCCTTCTCCAATGCATGAAAGTGAAAAGTGAAAGGGAAGTTGCTCAGTTGTGTCTGACTCTTAGCGACCCCATGGACTGCAGCCCACCAGGCTCCTCCGTCCATGGGATTTTCCAGGCGAGAGCACTGGAGTGGGGTGCCATTGCCTGACTATCCTAGGCCTTCTCAAACACCTGTTATGTTAAGCATGCCTGCGTATACAGCGCCTCTCAACCTCCCATTTTATTTAACTTCTTGATGGTCTGCCTCCCCAGCTGACTGAAACCCATGCAGGCAGGGATCTTACGTGTCCTGCTTCCCATATTGTATCCTCAGACACTAGCGGAGGGTCAGAGCTCCATTAGTATGTATTAAACATATGAATTAAACCAACCAACTGAGGTTGGTTCCTCAGTCAACCAACCAAAATTACTGCCCATAACAAGAGTGTGAGCCTTTTAAGACCAAAGAGCACAGAGCAGTCATCATCTTCTGTGCACGGCTAGCTCAATCTTGACACAGAGATGGAACTCAAGGCATGACTGATGGTTTGATGAAAGTTAACAGATTCAACGACCGAACAACTTGCCATTTTGAAAGGCAACTTTTAGGGCTTTAGTACTAAGCTACAAAAATTGTTAAGTTGATTAAATATGATTAATTCCCTTTTCATAAGATCTGAAATAAGAAAATATAGAAACTTAGAAGTTTTTTATAAGTCACCAATAGTTTTTTGAGACAATGGTGTAGTTTTATTAAATAACATTTATTAAGTATCATATATATATTATCATTATTATTAAGCATTGGTATATTATGCTACAAACAAAAGGAATCTTTTTAGAGAAGGATCTCAAACCCAGAGTAAGAATTTGGTTATTGGAGGAAAAGGAACAGATAGATAAAGAGTAAAGTGGGGAGAGACAGGATATCAGTGAGGGTTAGAAAGAGTTTGAGCATTTTGATCACTGAGATGCTGTCCTCACCAGCCTACATGAAAAGCAGTAAAGCTCCAGGATTTGGGAAGGGAAGACTAGGAACAGGGCTGCAATAATTTAAGTGTGACAAGCCAAGACAACATCTGATTTGCTGTGTCCTTATTAATGACAGTAAGAATGAGAGCAAAGAGGTGCCATCGGTGGTAGACAGTGGCGGCTGAAACACACATATGATCAGTGCTAAGACAGGATAGCAGGTATATTTAGGGAAGGAAGTGCTTTCAAAATGGCAGAGATAAAGGTACCCAATCAAAGAAATTCAAAACCAGAATCAAAAAGGGTGCTAGGAGAAAGGACAGGGTACCCTGGCAAGAACATCTGAATGGTCCTACAGCATAAACACTGAACCACAGATTGTAAACAGTGAGGCAGAGTTATCCGACCGGCAGAGACAACTGTAGAAATATGATCTCACTGTTAAAACACACTGCTTCCAGTCGGTCCTGGCACTGTTCCTTAATGGAGTTCTTCACGAACTCCAAACTCACCTCAAGTGATCCAGCTCGCACCACTGTCTTAAGGTGCATCTTTTAAGCTGCTGAGAAGTGCCTATAAAAGTGTTCACATTATTTCCAGATGTTCGTGGGCTCAGTCTAATCCAAACACCTCTGTCTTCCAGCAAGGTGCTTATATCCATTCTCTCACTTCATATTGTTTTATTACTTGACCAAAGAGAAGGCATTTTATTTTAAAAAGTCATATTTACTAAGCAAATTCTTCCCTATCCTAAGCTCTATAGTTTTTATTTTCCAAATTATTTGAAATACTGGGAGCTACTGGCTTGGCTGTTCGTGGGTTGTATTGTAGGTTGGTGAGAGCTTTCTGCTTCCTTGTAATGAGTCTGCAAAATGATTCCGAATGGCAATGGTTCTTGATGCCGGCTACAGCCCACTGCAACCTCACACCCACTTTGTCGTCTATCACCTAGGCTGCTTCTCAGCATTACTGAGCATTTTCTCCCACCGAGTATCTATTTCAGATGATCTGCTCTTAGATGTATCAGCTTGCATTTTCTTAGGCTGAATCTCACTATTTCCTGTGATATTTCCAAACCTTTTCAGGTATCTTGGTGCCACTTCTCCTATTTCGCTATTTGAGAGGCTTCCCAATTTACTCTCATAGGTAAATTTGGTTGCCATATTATTCATTTATGATTTTATATTTTTAATGAAAATGCACAGGAAAATTAGGCAATATGCTTCCATGAGAAAGCTGTATTTCATCTTTTAAGAAGAATGAATTTAGGTAAAAGTTGTAAGTCATCACATTATTAAGGAGAAGGCAATGGCACCCCACTGCAGTACTCTTGCCTGGAAAATCCCATGGACAGAGGAGCCTAGTAGGCTGCAGCCCATGGGACCGCTAAGAGTCAGAACTACTGAGCGACTTCACTTTCACTTTTCACTTTCATTCATTGGAGAAGGAAATGGCAACCCACTCCAGTGTTCTTGCCTGGAGAATCCCAGGGATGGGGGAGCCTGGTGGGCTGCTGTCTATGGGGTCGCACAGAGTAGGATACGACTAGAACGACTTAGCAGCAGCAGCAGCATGTTATTAAATCAGTAAACCTAAGTTGTTTACTTTTACACAAGTCATATACTTAATTGTAGGACCAATTAACAAAAGTTAAAATGATTTTTAGTAGCATTTATTTTTGTATATTATGTATATGTGGTTCAATTTCACCCAAACACTTTTTTTGAGATTGAAGCAACAATTATTTAAGAGGTAAAAGGAACATTTGTTTAAATTTTAAATCTTAAATGTATTTACATTTAAAAAATCCAAATGTCTTTGGTTCTCTAATAATTATAAAAATGTCCTCAGTTTTAATAAAAGACACCTTAATTAAATAGTAATGATCCATTCAATATTTGAAATATTACCTAATTATATTTATGAGAGTTGTATTTATTCTCTTTATTTTATTTATGTTGTTTTATAACTTCTTCCTTGGGTTCAAAACATATTTTAAAATATAACTTGACTAGTGAATTTCAGGATATTTCTTTCTTAACTGCTAGGCTTACATAAACACAGAACTCCTGTTTTATATCCTTGTTTACTTAGGATCTCTCTAGTTTTGTCTAGCTTCTTTTGACAGTGCCGACTAATGCCTTTAAAAAGTCTTCTAAAATTAATGTTACTCAAATGCGTTTTCAGTTAGCCTAATTATCACAATGCAGTTTTGACTCCAGAATTTTCCAAGAAACACATTCCAATCCAACCCAGGAAAGCTAAGCGTTAAATGTGCAGTTTAGAAAAGAAATACGGCAAGTCCGTGTATGTGGCTCGGACTTAGAGCGATGTTTACACAGGGAATCCGGGCTCTGTCTGCACTACATCATGACCCTTGTCATCACCTGCCCTGGAGCGGTTACACATGCGTCTTCTTTGCCCATTAAGCCAGGCTCTTCTGAAGCGCAGAAGCAATCTGAAACCTCTGTATCTTCCGTGAGGTCGTCCACAGCACTTTGCACAAAGCAGCTCCATAATAAATGTGTGTGAGGTTGTACCAGAAGAGAACAAAGTTCTTGGGTTTTCCTTGATACACACACCCCGTGAAAAATGAAAGCAAAAGAAACCCAGGTGAATGGGTGGGGAGACGTGATGGCGGTGGTGGTAAGAACGTTAGCAAGTAACTGCAAATGAAACTATTAAAATGTGATCTTACTTAGTGCTTCACTTCCATACTTAAAAAAAAAAAATCCCAATTCATGGTTAAATAACTTTTTATCCTTCCCAAGCTAAAAGCTGGGAAAGCTTATTTGAAAGTATAGTCTGAGTTAGACACACCCTTATGAGACAGCCAGTATAAATAATTTGTTCTCCTGGTGTGCCACTGCTAAACAATGATGAACAGATCAACAGTACAGGAATTCCCCAATAAAGAGTGACCCATTGTGTAGAAAATGGATCCTAAAACAAGGAAGTATATTTAGGACAGGTTTCTACATTCAAATTCTGGCACACCCTTAGTCCCTGGTGCCTATGACTCAGTCCCCTGGTCAACCTGAAACTAAAATTCCAAGACCATGTAATTCAAGAAATAGTGTGCACCCACTGTACACAAAGGTACAAGAATGTAAACCTGAGAAAAGAGGGCGTGCAAAGGAGACTGAGGGCTTCCAAGGCGGTGCTAGCGGTAAAGAGCCTTCCTGCCAATGCAGAAGATGCAAGAGACTCGGGCTCGATCCCTGGGGTCGGGAAGAGCCCCTGGAGGCAGGCATGGCAACCACTCCAGGATTCTTGCCTGGAGAATCCCATGGACAGAGGAGCCTACAGTCCATAGAACTGTAAAGAGTCAGACATGAATGAAGCAACTTAGCACAAAGAACAAAGGAAATTTGAGAAAAATCACTGATCAGGGAAGAAGGGAAAGATACAGGAGAGAGCAGCTTACAGAACCCAAAAGGTAAGACAGATAGGAGCCCAAAAAGAAAGACGAATTTGTCAACATTCTCAGATGTCACAAAAGGTTGGAAAGCTGAGACTCTAGAAAATAATATAATTCTTACTGAATAAACGCAAAGTACTGGGATCAATGAACAAAATTATTAATATCTTGAATTATTTATGGTTAGAATAATTTTGCTTTGTGAACGTACTTGCTAAGAGTAAGTTTCGGTTCTATTAATTGTATTAGCAACTCCCCTAAAATCCAGAGTTGATTTTTTTCTTTTTCCTTCTGAAAAATAATATAATAATTTACCAAGTCGGACTGCTCACGATTGTGGTCATAGGCACTGTTGTACAGGTCGTGTACTGCACAAGACTGTCATAGCTAGGGGGAGGAGCATTCACATTGGGGATGTACAGACTTCAATTCCCAGTAGGTGGCAGTCAAGTGTCTTATTCCAACTAAATAAACATATTACAACAATTTTCTACGAGATGGAAATAAAAGATCTTAAAGAAGGACCAACTTTTAAATTCCCAGAATGCGTTGAGTGGGTTAACGAAAGCCCAAAATGCCTTTCCTCTACTTTCCAGTCTTCACAAATCAAACTCACGTAACATCTTGCTACAATAGCTTCCAAGTGGATCCCCTAATTTCTCCACATTTGAGTCCAGAAGTAGAGTCCTACTAATACAACTTCTCTTCCAAAAATTCTTCAGGGGCTCTATGTCATACAGTCTTTCCAACCTCACATTCAAAGCCCTTTGTGACTGCACCCTAACCTTCCTTTCTACGCTCCCCTAATCCACAAGAGGTCCTCCACTCCCAGTGCTGACTTTACATATATCCTGTCCTTCCTTCCCTTCCCTGCTATCTTAGCTCATCTCTTCTGATGGGAATTCTCTCCAAACTCAGTCCTCCTGCTAGAAGTTCTAAATTACCCTAAGCATTATATTTGGTGGAGAGGTTTTGCATGACTAAGTACTGTCTTCAGCAAGCATCCAAAAAACAGGATTCCCCCATCTTGGCTTTGGTTGTTTTTCTCTTATTTATTGGTGTATAACAAGCTATCCCAAGCTTATGAGTTGAAAAATGACAATCTGCTCAGCAGGTAAAGAATCTGACTGCAATGTGGGTCTCAGACCTGGGTTCGATCACTGGGTTGGGAAGATCCCCCAAAGGGAAAGGCTACCCACTCCAGTGCTCTGGCCTGCGGAACTCCATGAACTGTATAGTCCATGGGGTCACAGGAGTTGGACATGATTGAGAAACTTTCACTTTTCACACCTCACATACTTGAGGGCCAGAAATCTGGGCAGAGCTGAGTGGTTCTTCTCTTCTGTGTGGTCACGTTAGAGGCTTCGGTGTTGGTAATCGGTGATCACTAACTGGGCTAATCCAGAGGGTTCTCATTCCTCCTCCTTGTCACAGACCTTTAAGGTCTTCACTCTTTAATGCCCAGCTTCAATCCCCCTTCCTTCTAAGAATCCATTCCAGGTCTTTCAGTCATGCTTCATCTCTCACTGTTTCAGAGTCTCTGGTACTTTTTTCTTCATTACAGTACTTTACCTACTAATTATCTTACATTAGGCTTTCATTTAAGTAAGACGAAAAGAGAGAGAGAAAGTCAAAGGGAGCAAGAACATGCTGTGACCCAATAAATTTCAACCAAACTTAAACAATAGACACAAAACGCTCAATGTGACTGGAACTCTTTGTAGAATAAGTGGAGAAACAGAGTTTTATATCTAGACTGAGGCTAGAAGAGGCCGATTGAGCAGAAGTAGACAGCCTACTTCACACAGGTATATAACTATGCTTACTCTAATTATCAAGATTGCTGGGAGAAATATCAATAACCTCAGATATGCAGATGACACCACCCTTATGGCAGAAAGTGAAGAGGAACTAAAGAGCCTCTTGATGAAAGTTAAAGAGGAGAGGGAAAAAGTTGGCTTAAAGCTCAAAATTCAGAAAACGAAGATCATGGCATCTGGTCCCATCACTTCATGGGAAATAGATGGGGAAACAGTGGAAACAGTGTCAGACTTTATTTTTCTGGGCTCTAAAATCACTGCAGATGGTGACTGCAGCCATGAAATCAAAAGACTCTTACTCCTTGGAAGAAAAGTTATGACCAACCTAGATAGTATATTCAAAAGCAGAGATATTACTTTACCTACTAAGGTCCATCTAGTCAAGGCTATGGTTTTTCCAGTGGTCATGTATGGATGTGAAAATTGGACTGTGAAGAAAGCTGAGCNAAATGAAGATCATGGCATCTGGTCCCATCACTTCATGGGAAATAGATGGGGAAACAGTGGAAACAGTGTCAGACTTTATTTTTCTGGGCTCTAAAATCACTGCAGATGGTGACTGCAGCCATGAAATCAAAAGACTCTTACTCCTTGGAAGAAAAGTTATGACCAACCTAGATAGCATATTCAAAAGCAAGGATATTACTTTACCTACTAAGGTCCATCTAGTCAAGGCTATGGTTTTTCCAGTGGTCATGTATGGATGTGAAAATTGGACTGTGAAGAAAGCTGAGCGCCAAAGAATTGATGCTTTTGAACTGTGGTGTTGGAGAAGACTCTTGAGAGTCCCTTGGGCTGCAAGGAGATCTGACCAGTCCATTCTGAAGGAGATAGGCCCTGGGATTTCTTTGGAAGGAATGATGCTAAAACTGAAACTCCAGTACTTTGGCTACCTTGTGCGAAGAGTTGACTCATTGGAAAAGACTCTGATGCTGGGAAGGATTGGGGACAGGAGGAGAAGGGGGCGACTGAGGATGAGATGGCTGGATGGTATCACTGACTCAATGGGCATGAGTCTGAGTGAACTCCGGGAGTTGGTGATGGACAGGGAGGCCTGGCGTGCTGCAGTTCATGAGGTTGCAAAGAGTTGGACACGACTGAGCGACTGAACTGAACTGAACTCTAATTATGGACTTCTCGGGTGGTGCAGTGGTAAAGAATCTGCCTGCTAATACAGGAGACATAGGTTTGACCCCTGGGTTGGGAAGATCCCCTGGAGGAGGAAATGGCAACCCACTCCAGTAGTTTTGCCTGGAGAATCTCATAGACAGAGGAGCCCCACAGTCTGTGGGGTGACAGAGTCAGACAGGACTGAGAGACTGAGCAAGCACATGCAGTTACTATAAATTCCAAGAAAGACAAGCAAAATCAGGGGGAGCAAGTTTAGTGTTTTCTGCCATTATACTTAATGAACGTTTCTAATAGTGCATGTATTTTTGTCCTCAAAAATGTACAAAATGGGAAAGTAAAATCCACATCTTGCAGAATGACTTGAAGAGATACACGGCCGGAACTGTAACATTATCCTAAGAATAAAACCCAATAATCCATACTACCCAGGTCACACAACCTACATAAAAATGAAATTTTGAGCTAGAAAAGATATAAAAAATAAGTCTTCCTCGACTTACAATGGGGTTAATTAGAAACTATCCTAAGTCGTAAATGCATTTAATACGCTTAACCTGCTGAACACATAGCTCAGCCTAGCCCAACTTAAATGTGCTCAGAACACTGATTTTGCCTACAGTTGGGCAAAATTCTCTAACACAAATTCTATTTCACAATAAAGTGTTGAATATCTTCTGTCATTTACTAAAGACTGTACTGAAAGTTAAAAACAGAATGGCTCCCAATGCATCCGCTGTTTACCCTAATGATCATACTGCATGTTGCTAGCCCAGGAAAAGATCAACATTCAATATCCAAAGTATTGCTCCTTTGAATACATATTTCACCGTTGGAAGTTGAAAAATTGTAAGTCGAACCATCACAAGTTAGTACTTAGTGTCTGTAGTTCAATCTTACTATCTTTATGACAAAAAAACTGAGACCCAAAAATGTGGCTAAAAAGAATTCATCTCTTGTACAAAAATAAACAAAACTAAACTAAAGGTACAAAGTACTGTGAAGCAAAACCTGTACAAAAATGTTGATGGCAGCACTGTCTGTGAGAGAGGCTGTAACTGCCTGCTGCGAGGAAAGGGGAAAATGAATTGTGGTATCTTCAAGCAAAGAAGTACTACACAGTGGTTAAAAGGAATGGATCAATTTCAACAAGGATGAATCTGACAAATGCAACACTGACTAGTAAAAGCAAACTGCAGCAGAATACAAATAAAATGACTGTACCTCTAGAAACTTTCAAAACAAGCAAAGCAATATGACATATAATTTGGAATTACACAGCATATGGGTAGAAGTATAAGACAGGGGACTGAGTGGTGACTTCTATGGGGGTTGCAGGGTGCACAGGCAGCTTCCACGGTAGCCATCCATTATGTTTTGCTTCTAAAAGCTGGTGGCAGACCCATGGATGCTCATATTATGCTTCATAATTTTCGTGAAGCTTCAGTTCAGTTCAGTTCAGTCGCCGAGTCATGTCCAACTCTTTGTGACCCCATGGACTGCAGCACGCCAGGCTCCCCTGTCCATCATTAACTCTTGGAGCTTACTCAAACATGTCCATTGAGTCGGTGATGCTATCCGACCATCTCATCCTCTGTCGTCCCCTTCTCCTCCTGCCTCCAATCCTTACCAGCATCAGGGTCTTTTCAAATGAGTCAGCTCTTCGCATCAGGTGGCCAAAGTATTAGAGTTTCAGCTTCAACATCAGTCCTCCAATGAACACCCAGGACTGATCTCCTTTAGGATGGACTGGTTGGATCTTCTTGCAGTCCAAGGGACTCTCAAGAGTCTTCTCCAACACCACAGTTCAAAAGCATCAATTCTTTGGTGCTCAGTTTTCTTTATCATCCAACTCTCACATCCATACACGACTACCGGTAGAACCATAGCTTTGACCAGACGGACCTTTGCTTAATTTAACATAATAAAATTTCAAGACAGGAAAAGAGGCATTAGGATATCTCTTACACTTTCATCATTTGAGATATTCACTATTAAAATTCAGCACAGAGATATAAAAACTAGGCAGATGCTGAGGAGCTCAACACCACTGACATAAGCTATGTGAGACCAAGGAAGAGAAGTCACCTCTGGTTCTCAAAATAAGGTAACAAAAACCACAACAAAAATCCAACTACTCAAACATACTTTAAAAAATTTTTTGTGCATAATTCACACTCCAGATCCTCCCCTCAACTTCTGATGTTGATTTTAGAGTGCCCCTCCCTAATCCTCCCACTGTGAGGGGCCATGAGCACAGGATAGAACATAACAGACTGCTGCAGTCTTTGGAAGGGTGAAGGAGGCAGAACCAAGGGAAGAATGATGATTTAGTGAGCACGTACTACACCCCAGGCATCGAGAGCTTTGAGCTTTATCTGCATTGTCTACATTTTCTGTTTAACCCACACAATGCCTATGAGGTAAGGATGACTGTCATCTTCATTTCAAAAAGGTTAAAGGACTTTAGCAAGTGGTGGTGGTAGGATTCTAGCCAGAGCCGGACACATAATCACTGTGTTGCTCCCTTCCTGTCAATGCAAAATTATAATTAGCAAATATCTGTAAAATAAACTGGAGTAGGAAATGGCAACCCACTCCAGCATTCTTGTCTACAAAGTTCTGTGGACAGGAGAGCCGGGAAGGCTACAATCCATGGGGTCGCAAAGAGTCAGACACGACTGAGCAACTGAGCACACAGTATCTGTAAATTAAAGCACCTTCCAAAAAACGTTACCTAAGTTGCATCTGGCTCCAAATCACGTTTAATTCCTGTTAAAGCAGTTTGCTTTGGTAATGAGTATTTCCCCTTCTCACACAGGGCAAAGAACTTTAGAGCTCACTCTCAGAAAAGCACCTGTACTATGTTCACATGGTTGCCAAGGTTCAGAAACAGATACAAATAATAACAGAAGTAATTCCAAGGGGAATTTTTCTTTGGGGGAAAGGATTAGACAGAAACATTCTAAAAAGTGGATACGGAGCACCATCTGAAATAACTTTTTTCACACATCTTGGATACCTCCTTATATGTGCAACAATGTCCAAATCAAAGGCTCAAGGAGTCCTGAAGTGTCTCAAGGTCTCAGAATCCAAGGTGGCACACTGAAGAGATCACTGACTGTCCTTCACTTGCTAACCACGGACACATCCACATCGCCCAGCTCTTAACAAAAGTAGCAACTCACCTGTCAGAGAAAGGCAAAATCCTATTTGTTTCAAACAAAAAGATTTTATGTATATTTAGGTTGCCACAAAATAGATCAACACGGGTGTTCCATCGAACTGGTCATCCCTTCTGGGTGAGCAGGGACCCCACTCTGTGGCTGCATCCAGGAGTCTTGGGAAGACTTTTAGCATCATTCAAGCCAGTGATCCTAAACCCTGGCCACACCGTAGAACCATCCAGAAACTTTAAAAACATTCTGAGCAGACTACTGCTCTGTATTACCATGACTGGTAAAACAACAGTGACTAAAAGAGAACAAAAAATAATGCTATTTTGCTCTTAAAGGAGGCAAAGATGACTTGTGCAGATCCAGAAAGTGTTAAGCAAAAGGGGGAAAGATTGGTCAACTCAACATTAACATGAACAATTAGTTTACTAAAAGACACCCTGAGGAGTGAGAAGGCAACCCTTAGGATGGAGATAATGGTGACCAAAACTCATGTCAGAACAGGCGTCAGACTGCTGGGGACATCCTGCCACGAGGGGAGGGACAGCCAGCCAGAAGGCCAGGCTCTGGATCAGGAAGATCCCTTGGAGAAGGATATGGCTATCCACTCCAGTATTCTTGTCTGAGAATGCCATGGACAGAGGAGCCTGGCAGGCTATTTAGTCCATGGGGCTGCAAAGAGTCGCACATGACTGAGTGAGTCACACTTCCACACACAAGGGGGACATGCANGGCAACCCTTAGGATGGAGATAATGGTGACCAAAACACATGTCAGAACAGGCGTCAGACTGCTGAGGACATCCTGCCACGAGGGGAGGGACAGCCAGCCAGAAGGCCAGGCTCTGGATCAGGAAGATCCCCTGGAGAAGGAAATGGCTATCCACTCCAGTATTCTTGTCTGAGAATGCCATGGACAGAGGAGCCTGGCAGGCTATAGTCCATGGGGCTGCAAAGAGTCGCACATGACTGAGTGAGTCACACTTCCACACACAAGGGGGACATGCAAAGACAAAGATCCTGGGCCCTCCTTAGAATCTGAATCAGGGCATGACTGAGGTCAGCCTAACTCATCACCATCTGCACAGAAGAGCCGACAAACGTCCCTTTCCCTGTAAGCCAGGAAAAGGCAGCTCTTCTGTCACTTTCTTCATCAACAGTCTCCAATAATGCTCAGTTCAGATCCACTTTCACTGAAATTCTCAACTTCTCTGAGAAGCTCCTTTTTGGGCCATCCACCACAGAGAAGTCCCAACAACACCAAATCGGGGTGGTCGCTTCCCTAGTCTCGGGCACAAAAGGCCACTGTTCATTTCTCAGTAATCAGCTTCACCCTTTAGCGACTTACTTCAGGGCAGCCTCGCTTTTAGAATTTATTAAAGCTTCTCAGCCAGTTCTTCAGATTCTTTTCTTTTTGCTTATTTTGCCCCTGATTTCTTCAGTCCCATGGCCTGGACACAATGCTCTAACAAACACCACTTACTGAGAGCAGCACGGTCCTCCTGTTTACTCACTATGTCCATCCAACACATTTATCAGTGATAAATGTGCGCCAGTCCATGGATTTACAGCCATCATCATAGCATGCTTTCTAATCTCTTCAGCTGTCAATAATCACAGGTCCTCCAAAATGGTGCACTCTTAAATGTCAAGTTTAAACCGATCACAGGAGCCTGTCTTATACTAATGGCACTAGAAGACTAACATTATGTACACACAGAACCAAGTTTTCACATTTCATTCTTTAATTAAAACAAAAAAAGCTTCACATTGTACCACTCCACCTTAAAAAAAAAAATCTTACATTTTACTGCAAAATGCTTCCTTTACTTTTCATAAGCTTGGAAACCATTTTGGTGTATCCTTGCCAAGGCAAAAGGCTTTTCCTTAAAGCCTGGCATAGGCTGGACTGTAGTGACAGGCATGGAGGCAAGGCAGACAGATTTTTCTCTTTTTTGCACACTGATTTCAAAAAAGTGCCACCAGATGTGAAAGGGGAAATTGAGACTCTAAATTCTGAAATTTAATCTAGCAATAAAGAGGCACCCAAGTCTGAAGACACAGTGTACGTCAGCTATCTTCCACTGCACCACTTCCTCTTTCAAACTCCTAAAAATGTGCTCTTGATTACAGCGAGCCTGCAATAATTTTCACTTGGTCTAACAAGGTCTCTTTTACTTTAGCAAGTACTACTGGTGCAGCAACACAGGATTTCTTTGCTTTAAAAGGAGATGGTGGTGCTCAGATGAGTGAGAAACTCCGATTTGTAAATAGGGAGCTTTTTACTTGACTAGTGATATTTCTGATGGAATTATTTATTTTTCTATTGAAGGATAATTGCTTTACAGAAGTTTGTTGTCTTCTGTCAAACCTCAACCTGAATTAGCCACAGGTATACACATATCCCCTCCTTTTTGAACTTCTCTCCCATCTCCCTCCTCACCCCACCCCTTGCAGTTGATATTGAGCCCCTGTTTGAGTTTCTTAGCCATACAGGAAATTCCCATTGCCTTTTTTCATGTGGTAATGTTAAGTTTCTCTCTCCATACATCGCACTCTCTCCTCCCCCTCCCCATGTCCATAAGTCTATTCTCTATGTCTGCTTCTCCACTGCTGTCCTGTAAGTAAATTCTTCAGTAGTATTTTTCTAGATTCCATATATATGTATTAGAATATGGTATTTATCTTTCTGACTTACGTCACTCTGTATAATAAGTTCTAGGTGCATCCACCTCATCAGAACTGACTCAAAGGCATTCCTTTTTATGGCTGAGTAATATTCCACTGTGTATATGTGCCACAGCTTCTTTACCCATTCGTCTGTTGGTGGACATCTAGGCTGCTTCCATGTTCTAGCTATTGTAAATAGTGCTGCAATGAACAATGGGATGCATCTGTCTCTTTCAATTTTGGTTTCCTCAGGGTATATGCCCAGGAGTGGGACTGCTGAGCCACATGGTGGTTTTATTTCTTGCTTTTTAAGGAATCTCCATACCATCTCCCATAGTGGCTGTATCAATTTACATTCCCAACAACAGTGTAAGAGTGTTCCCTTTTCTCCACACTTTCTCCAGCATTTAGTGTTTGTAGACTTTTTGATGAGGGCCATTCTAACTGGTGTGAGGTGATATCTCACTGTAGTTTTGATTTGCATTTCTCTAATAATGAGCGATGTTGAGCATTGTTAGCCATCTGTATGCCGTCTTTGGAAAAATGTCTGTTTAGGTCTCTTTCCCACTTGTTGATATGGCTGTTTTTCTGGCCTTGAGTTGTTTGAGCTCCTTGTATATTTTGGAAATTAATCCTTTGTCAGTTGTTTCATTTGCTATTATTTTCTCGCATTCTGAGGGTTGCCTTTTCACCTTGCTTATAGTTTCCTTTGCTGTAGAAAAGCTTTTAACTTTAATCAGGTCCTAGTTGTTTACTGTTGGTTTTATTTCCATTACTCTAGGAGGTGGGTCATTGAGGATCTTGCTTTATGTCATTGAGTGTTCTGCCTCTGTTTCCCTCTAAGAGTTTTATAGTTTCTAGACTTACATGTAGGTCTTTAATCCATTTTGAGTTTACCTTTGTGTATGGTGTTAGGAAGTGTTCTAATCTCACTCTTTTACATGTAGGCATCCAGTTTTCCCAGCACCATTTATTGAAGAGGCTATCTTTGCCCCATTGTATATTGTTGCCTCATTTGTCACATATAAGGTAGCCATAGGTGCATGGTTTACTTCTATCTTTCTATCTTTACTTCTAACAAGACTTTTTCCACAGTTTGTTGTGATCCACACAGTCAAAAGCTTTCGTGTAGTCAATAAAGTGGAAGTAAAAATTCAATACTTGTCACATTTCAAGGACTCCATAGCCCCATGTGGCTAGCAACTACCTTATCAGACAAAACTGATCTAAACAACTATAGAAAACACACAGGAAATTTCTGGAACTTAACACTGAGGGCAAGGGAAGGGCTTTCTACCTCTCATGTGATGCCTTCTGGAACATATACGCCAAATGTAAACTTTTTTTTTTTTTTTTT